>CAUHTR010007910.1:56601-254394 GCA_959609185.1 Schmidtea polychroa
TTTGCAACTTGTACAATCTAGTGTGCTTATTAATAAAGGTTATCTTGTTCGGAATTGTAAATTTGTGAATCGATAGAAACCACTTGGAGTCAGAGACGTAATTGTTGAATTTATAACTCATCACCGATCCAATAAGCCCAACACATAGTTGCAAACACGACAAGAGCGTGTATGACAAAACCATGCAGCTTAAATGTGAACAGAGCTAAACTACTTGGTGTGACAGATTAAACGTAATTGTAAAATGACCCAATTAACTTTTAGTTTACCAATTTAAGTAATGACCATATTGTACGTAAGTTCAATCAATTAATTTTAAAGCAATTTCTTTTCCTTGACCCGACAAAAACACGCAGCTTAAATGTAAAAACATTTCAGTAAATGACTTGTCAGCACCTTTCGGTGATTTTGTTAAAAACTGTCTTCCAGAACTTACCCTGATCACAAATTATTGGAAAGACACGTACTTCGGAAGACAGCGAAGATGCCGTTGGGGCTTGACCTTTGGAGTATGCGCGATCGTGAGAACGACAATCTTCCCCGTATCAATAATTTAGTGGAGGCTTGACATCGGGCATTTCAGCAGTTGGTTGACTGTCAACATCCGTCCGTCCCCAGCTAGACGATTATTTCAAGAAGAAGCATGATCCCATTAAGCTGTTTGGTGTCTACAAGCTTTACTTTAAACTTACTGTAAAGTACCGTTAATAGATTATCTACATAGAATTTTCAAAAATATACGTTGGTTTTCTTTGACTACGTTTTGATAAATTTGGATGAATTAATTTATTCTTAGTATTTTCATAATCTACGATTATTTTTGCTCACCTTTTTCATTACGCGCCTATGTCGTCGCGCTTTTATTGGGTCCCGCTTTTAGAACAACTTCTCAAAGCACAAAGATGTAATAATTAATAAATCAACAATAGTTTCAATTTTAATTCTTCGGATGCATTTCTTCCAAGGACAAAAGATAAAAGATCATTGGGTACTTTAAATTCAGAAGCAGTCTTCTCCTCCATGAAAATAAATGGACGTGCTAGCATACGTTTCAAATAGAGTCCCATATCATCTACATTAAAAATTTAATTTGGTGAATTATTTCCATTTTTCACAATTTTATGGAACACCATAAGATATTTTTCAGATAATTCTGTGTTTTGCACTTAAATCATCCGAAAGACTAAGTGATTTATTCATTATGATGTTGGTATTTACAGGCATGTTGAGTTGATTTAATTCCTCCATAAATTTTAATAAATTTTCCATTTCTGTCATCAAAGACTTCCGGTTCGTGAAAGTTTCATCGCTGTAACTGGAGTAACTTTCGTTTATCTTTTTTTTGCATGATTGATAGCACAGAATATTCAGGCAATTTGAAATCTCTTCCCACAACTGAAAATATACCACCACTTTCTATCACTTGGATAGATTTTACATTCTTTTCTAAAGTCACTACATTCTGAATTTCCTTAACTGGTTTTTCACATCATCTATTTGCATTTTAGAAAATTATGGAGGTAAGGAATATGTAGTCAATTTAATTAGTGTTGAAGCTGCAGCATTTAACTCCAAGAAAGTTGGATAACTAAGTGCTGATTGTGTATTCAGTTTCTACTGTCACTATTACTAGTCACTCTACTGATACATACAACTGTGAATTCAGTATTTAGTCAAGGAATTACAGTATTCATTGACACATCCACTGACTGTTTCTCGCTTACAAAGATAAACCAGGCTAGAGTATAAAAATCAATATTAGAGGATAATCCAGAATAAGGTGAAAGCCAAACAAGAGCCGAGAGAAAATCAATTTCTAAAAAATGTATCAGGATATAACCAATCCGCACTTACTAGGATCACGGAGAATGAAGGTTCTATTCAATTTATTTGCTTTTCTTCATTTTCCTTTTGAATGTGAGAATTGGTTTTTCTTATTAACACCTTTACCGGTAGACCCGAGGATACTCGTCAAGCCGAAACCGGCTGATAACCGGTATACCCGAGTTAACTCGTTTTATATATTTGAAAGCGTACTGCAGCACGGTAGACCCGAGTACACTCGGCTAAACGTAAATACGTCGTTCACTAATGGGCAAACTTAAATATTTAACTGGGTCGCAAAACTACCAGAATATCTTAAGCCTAGGTCTTAGGGAATGGTCTCAAATTTTTTTTGAGATTTTTGGAGGTAGAGGAGGTCTTTTTTAATGTTGCAGCTTTATTTTATGGACGTGAAGCTTTAAGTGCGCTTGCCGGAGTGAGAATTCTTTAAGAATGTCGATTTTTTTGGTACTATCCCCATAAATTTAATGGAAAAATTACAATATAAAACAAAATCATATGAACACAGTTTATTTACATTATTATAACATTCCAAATATTGTAATCTTTATATGTAGCCATATATAAAAAAAATTAATTTTATTAACTAATATTTATTCAATGAAACTTTTGACTTTGTCCTCCAACCATAATGTTTTCAATATTTGCATCGAAGGATGCATTCTTAATTCTAAGAATTTTTGCTAAATGTATGTCAATCAACCTATTTCTTTCTGCAGTTTTAATGTTTCTCATGCTTGAAAAAAACTGCTCGTAAGAGTATGTACTTCCCAGCATGCATAGCAATTTTCTGAGTAAATTTAGAATTTGATTGAAATCATTTTTGAGAGAATGCAATTTCTTATAAAATAAAGGAAGCGTGTTCTTTCTATGGAAAGTTTTTAATGAGTCGATAGTTGGCCGCATTTGGACATCCCACTTTTTCTAGCGCGCAAATAGGGTGTACCATATATGAAGATTTTACTGTATATTATCATAATTAACCCAGTTGAATAATAGATGAAGATAAAATATTGATAAATTTATTTTATTTTTGACTTAATTTTTAGGAAAAAAATCCCCAATTTTTTGTTTTGTGAGTAATATTTATAAATAAATAAGTCCAGGTTTGATTTTGATACAACAAATTTTTGTCTTTGATATTGACAAAGAATAAATAATGGAAAAATAAACAAAATGACAAATTGTCTTTTAATTTGAAGATTTATTCACATTAACTGAAAAATATTTATCACGTAAACAAATTGTTTATTTACAAATTGAAATAATTATTTGTAAACTTTATTATAATGGAAAATATTATTTATTAATTTTAACTAATTATTTTTCTTCAACCCAGACTTGTCCTATTTATGTGAGGTGCACTGCTTTTAACCACTCAAGGAATGGATTAATTTTGAATTTTAGATCCAAAAGTGAGAATATTTGTATATTAGTAGAAAATTAGTAGAAGACTATGCATTTGCAGCCCAAAATTTACGTTTTATGAAATATCACTGCATAGTATATCAGGAAAATTTATGCGCAAAATGTTTAAAGATGAATAACGTGATGCCGATTGTCATCGACGCTGTAAAGTTTATAAGAGCCAAGAGATTGAATCATCGTCAATTCCAGGAATTTCTTAAAATTATGGATGCGGAATATTGGGATATAATTTATTTTTTGGAAGTTAGATGGTTAAACATGTTGAAAAGATTTTATGATTTGCGAAATGAAATCAAGTCATTTATAGAATCGAAAACAAAATTTGTGCCCGAACTTGACAATGAACACTGGCTCACCGATTTGACATTTTTAGTAGACTTGACCACTCATTTAAATAAGTTAAATTCGCGTCTTCAAGATAAAGACCAACTTATAAATACAATGTTTCAAACCATATCAGCATTTGAAATGAAACTGAAATTATGGCAATCACAAATTAAGGCAAACAATTTTATGCATTTCAACACGTTGGCGAAACACGGTCTTCTGAACAACGAAAAATATGTAACTTTGCTTTCCGAATCGATATAGGAGTTTGAGAATAGGTTCCAAGATTTCCGGAAAAAATGATCTACTTTTTGGTGTATTTGCGACTCCTTTTTCAGTCTAAATTAACTTATTATCAGTCAATTTTCAAATAGAATGCATAGAGTTAAGTAGGGTATTGTGTGGACCCGGGAACAAAGACATATGACGTCATCGATGACGTCACAAAGACATATGACGTCATACCCCCTACCCCCGGGGGAGGGGGGGTTTTTTTTTTTTAATTTTTAAAAAAAAAAATTTTTTTTTAATTTATATTACGTTGCGGTATTTTAAAAATATATTACGTTGCGGTATTTTAAAAATATATTACGTTGCGGTATTTTGAAATTTTAATTATTAAATATATTACGTTGCGGTATTTTAAAAACTTATTTTGATGGTTAAATAAAATAAAATTATTACACACAATACTAAGACAAAATATTCTGTTCCCCTATGGTCACACACACAATGTATAAAAATATTATTAATGTCCACACACGCAACAAGTTAGTGTTCTCATCGATATATTATTATTATTAATCTATATACTCCGAGTTTATCCGACAAAATATTCTGTCCCCCCTATGGGTACTGCTAACAAGGGTACTGGTCGCGCTCAACAACTCGCAAGGGTATTATTAAACAATGTAATAAAACATATATTATTATTATTATTATTATTATTATTATCATTATTATTATTATTATTATTATTATTATTATTATTATTATTATTATTATTATTATTATTATTATTATTATTATTAATATTATTATATAATTTCTATCACAAAACATAGTTAACAAAAAACATAGTCGAATATTATAAAATTTATAGTATTGTGTTAGCACACACTCGTTATAATAATTAGCAATACAGTTTTTATGGTGTATCAAATCAAAACCTTTCTTTTACATTTATAGTCTATCAACCAATCAAAATCATATGGTATTAGTATAAATAAAACATTATATTTTAAATTAATTTAGAAATGTCGCAACCAAATTTTATGGAAAATGTTCTAAACGGAATTGTCACCGCGAATATAGTCGAGAGCCTCAATTTCCTGATCAATCGAACCGAACAAATCATTGAAGGTGAACATATCGATTATCAGCAGATGATGGAGATGGAATCCCTGGAAACCAAGAAGTATTACTTCAATAGAATATTTCAGTGTCTTTTCGATGAAGACATGAAATGGACAAGGATAATTGTAGGATTCACCTACATGAAGATAATCATTGCAAAAGGTCAACATGACTCAGAACATTATTATCAGTGGTCTTTAGAAGTAAGATTTCTTTTATAATCTATATTTTAATAATATTCATTTCTAGATAATCAAGTCCAAGTTTACCCCATGGATAGAAGCCAATGGCGGATGGGGTGTATTAAATAAACTGGCCTGCAATTTTAAAGAAACTGATGAAATCAAAAGAAAAATGAAAAACTTTATAAAACTTACAACTGGAGTTGTTATAATGTATATTTTCTGTAGATATATGAATAAAAATTAATGTTATTGTTTTTAATAGTATATTTAAATGAAAATAATTCAATTTTAAAATTTATTAACACATTCGCAATCGTCATCTCCACATTTCATTATATTTTCAACGACATGATCAATACAATCATTCGTAATATTATCTTTAGGTTCATAGATTTCGTCATCAATTTCTTGAGTATCGGTTTCTTCAAATCTTGAATCTTGACTCTCAACTACCCAGCTGATATTTAATGCATTTGTAACAGATAATATATCCTCAATTTTTACACCAGATATTTCTGCTAATTTTTCCAACAAAAAGTTGATTAATAATTCTAAATAATAAATAATTCAGTATTTAATTAATCATGTTAACCTTTTTCTGCAGTCATTTTCATCACTTTAAAACTATATTATAAGTTTGTTTATAGATTTTCTTTGTTAAATTTGCATGTCATTTGCATTAATGTTGCAATTAATAAAGAGAAAAAACAAATATGACTAATACATTTATTAAATATAACATTAAAATAGTTGTGAAAGTCTAGCAGACATAATTTTCCAAATTGGAGAATACACATCATTATTATCTACTTTATATCCTTGGATTGCAATTGTTATATACCAATTTTCGTTTTCTTTGAAACCGATTTCATCAAAGGAATCATAAAATCTTGCATATCTGTTGTTGAACCAGGCATGTTGATTACAAGATAGATTCGTATTCAACCGTTTGAAAACCTCATCAATAGATTTAATATCTATCATTGAAAGCGTGCCGGATAAGAATTGAAATTTAGTTGGAATTAGCTTGATCGGTGACGCCAATTTCATATTGATTTCTTCTTTTAAAAAATACATTTTATAGTTGTGGAACATTTGAACAGGTTGTACAAGTTCTGGAACAACTTTTGGCTTTTCAGTGCTTGAAATTTTCTTTGTCATCGTGAATTATGATTAAAATGAAATGGTACAGGGTTTTTATACCTATGACTATTGTTTATCAACCAATCAGATTGCTGTATGTCTTTGTTTAAATTGCATGTCTTTGTTTAAATTGCATGTCATTTGCATTAATGTTGCATTAATGTTTTTATTATAAATATTGTTTTTTATTATTATTTCTAATATTACTATTATTATTATTATTATTACTATTTCTATTACTATTATTATTATTATTTCTATTATTTCGATTTACAAAAACAAAACAATTCAACATAAAAATTTATTTTGATACAATCTGACTCGAGTGGTGATTTCTCAGAGTCTTCACCAAACACCATTCAACATATTGTTGATAACGGAAATTGCAACAGCTACATCCGAAAATGCAAGGAGCCTCTGGTTTCATTTCTTTCATCCCCCTTCCTATCTTGATATCCCATAGAAAGGTGTTTATTATATCAAATATCCAGATTCGTGTTTGGTTGTATACCAAATCCGGAATGATAGCTGTATCTCTATCTTGTAGAATTTCATTTAATTCTGGATAATAGAAGCATAATCTTTGCAGGATAATTGATTGATATTCATCTGTAAAATATATATATTAATGTAATAATAAAAATTTGAAATTACCATAATTTGCATGCTCTTTCATTGAGGTGATTGCGGAACTTTGTATGTTGTACATTTTTGTTGAATAAATGACAACTAAACCGAAAACATTTTGTTATAAATAATCATCAGCCAATTAGATTTCGACCAATCAGAATCATGCATTTCAATTGCATTGAATTTGTAATGATAAATAATTAATTAAGTGATAATAAAAAATCTAAAAATTCATTTCCTTCAATTATTGATTTAATTTCAGATATGATATTATCAACTATACATTTGTAATCAATATTTTTTATTCCAAGAATTACTATCTTACCGCTAGCGAATATATTTACACACATAGGGTTATATTTTATATATCTCAAAGCTGGAAATAATTCTGGTTCGTAAAAGCATGGTATTAATTTAGCCAATTTATTTAAATTACAAGAAAAACCTATATCGGAAGTTATGGTTATCGATTGTATTTCTAAATCATAAACATTATATTCACTAGCTTTGATTATTTCCTTACACCCCATAATTCTACATTTACCAGTTTTGAAATATATTATTGGATATTTTTTACTTCTATTGATGAGTTGTTGTGGTTTCCCCATTGGAAATACCATTTTTGATACATCAGCTTTTGCCCTGTAATTTATATTTGAAAGCATTTTAATGAAATAATTATAAAAACTCTGTTATATATAGTTATTTTAAAAAGGAGTTCATTTAAATTATCAATATAAACAATAATTATATATAGTTTAAATTTAAAAAATGGAATTACGAAATGATGCAGTATACCAAATCGTTGGTCCAAGTGGTAGCGGAAAAACATTATTTGTTTGTAAATTACTAAAATCAAATTTGTTCAAAACAAAATTCAACAATATTTATTGGCATAGGGGCGCCGATGAAGAACATGGATTGACACAATCAAGTTTCTGTCAATTGAAAAACATGAAAATAGTAAAGGGTTTTGATAAAAACTGGTCAAGTCGTTTGAAGAAAGATGATGTAATCATTATCGATGATTTGTATCAAGAAGCCAATAAAGAAAAGGATTTTAATAATTTATTCACAAAAATCAGCAGACATGTTGGTGTAACAGTTATTTTCATAACACAAAATTTATTTCATCAAGGTGGGGCACATCGAACACGTAATTTAAATGTACAATATCTAGTTATTTTCAAGAATCCTAGAGATGCAACTGTCATTGATTTTCTTGGACGACAAGCATACCCTAATAACCGTAATTTTCTTATCAATGCATTTCAAGATGCTACGAAAATACCTCATGGGTATATATTTCTCGATTTCACACAACAATGTCCTGATGATATACGGGTAAAAACAGATATTTTCAACCCAAAAGGTGCCATGGTTTATAAACAAAGTTCAAAACAAAATTGAAAACATATAAATCATGTTTTCAAAAACAAGGATATCGAGTAAAAAACAACCAAAAGTTCCACCAACAACTAGTTATACTCCATCTAAAGAACTTATTACAGAAAATTTTCCTGCAATGAATCTTATTTCGAAAAATCCTAAACCTAAACCTAAAAGTAAAACCACTAAGAAAGTAAAAGTTGTTAAAAATCATCGGAGTTTCCCGTTTTTCAATACATTGTTAAAAGCACCCAGTATGAAAAGAAACAGTATTTTACAATCTTTTCCAAATTATGTTGTCGATGATTTACTCGATATTATACTTAAAGTAGTCAAAGGCAAGATTAAAATCAGTAAATCTAAAAAGCAATTATTGAGTAAACATAGGAAACCTTTGCTATCATTAGTAAATAATAAAAATCGTCAACAAATGAGAAAAATTATATATAAACAACAAGGGGGATTTATCGGTGCATTGATACCTTTAGCAATATCATTATTAGGTGGAATAATAGGAAGTCGATCATAAACAATGGGTGCTAATCCTTCATTACCAGACATTAAATTTAATATTAAATCTTCTTGTTGTAATGGAGAAGATTTGGACGAACCCCGAAGACGAAGCCGGTTTCGGTGGAGTGGCAAAATTAAACAAAAGAGTTCCGAATTCGAAAAAGGAAACCCAGAAGTGGTTATCAGACCAGCTTGCGTACAGTTTGAACAAACCAATGCAGAAACGATTCCCAACAAGAGTATATAAAACATATGGAATAAATGATTTATGGCAAATGGATTTGATGGAGATGATACCTTATTCGAAAATTAACAATGGGAATAAATATATTTTAACATGTATTGATGTATTCAGTCGGTTTGCCCGAGCAATACCCGTCAAGGCAAAATCTTCAGATGAAATGTCCAAGGCAATTAATATTTTATTTAAAGATGGACATCCTAATAACTTGCAAACGGATTTAGGTATTATTATTATTATTATTATTATTATTACTATTATTATTATTATTATTATTATTATTATTATTATTATTATTATTATTATTATTATTATTATTATTATTATTTTTAGGTAAAGAATTCTACAACAGTAAAGTCAAGCAAATCCTCAATAAATTGAAAATAAACCATTACTCGGTACATTCTCAATACAAAGCTGCTCATGTTGAAAGATTTAACAGAACATTGAGAGATAGATTAAAGAAATTATTCGTACATCAAGGTAATAAAAAATGGGTAAATGCTTTACCGAAAATAATAACAAGTTATAATCATTCATCACATCGAGGACTTAATGGATTAAGACCGGTTGATATTACATCAAAAACATTGACTTCTAAGAAATCTGTAAAAATTGCAAAACCTAAATATAAAGTCGGTGACCATGTTAGAATTAGTAAAATTAGTGCATCACCATTTATTAAAAATTTCGATACAAATTGGAGTGATGAAGTATTTGTAATTTCAAAAATAAATACTAGTCAGAATCCTGTAATGTATGTCATCAGTGATTATGATAACAATATTGTACAAGGAAAATTTTATGAGCAAGAATTACAAGTTATTCCTCCTCCAAAAGTATTTAGAATTCAAAAGATATTGAAAACTAAAAAGGTCGGCAAGGATAAACAATACTATGTCAAATGGCATGGTTATCAAAACCCATCATGGATATCAGAAAAGGATCTAGTAAAGTGAATTTTTATACTATTTTACCAAGCAATAGTTGCCCATTAATTCATCCAGACAATCAAGCCAGTAAATTTATGGTCAATCTCCAGAATCCGATTTCTTTAAATGGGGACTGGGAAGTTGCACTGCAAGATTTTACATTCGTGTACAACACATTCCCATTTTATAGTCAATGTAAGATTGATTTCAAAAGGAATGCTATGAAAACATGTAGTGGTATCTTTATTATCAGTAATTATGATAAAACATATCATATTCCAAATCAGATATTAGATCAGCACTGCTCTATGTTTTACAAGGATGGATTAAATATCAGTTGTGATTTTAAACCATTTACAATAACATTCGAATATATTGAAGATGCCAAACGATTGGGTTGCAATAAGTTGAAAAATGAAGTTATGGAAACCGAATATTTATTACGCTTTAATCTATTTGAAGCAAACAGTGTAATGAGAGAAGAAATCAAAATATCTGTGTCGTATAATAATGAAGTTGAAGAATCATTCACCTTTGCTGACGAATTATATATTGATAAACTTGATGTGTTACTTAAATATTTAAAGTACAATTGTTCACACATATTTAAAAGTTTGGACATTGTGAAAGATCTGTTATTTACATTCAGTTTGAATGATGACATTTGCGAAGTTACATTTGATAAAAATTTGACAAATACACTTGGATTAGAGAAGCAGCAATATCGGGAAAAATCGGCTGGTATACGTAAACCAAGAATACTTGAACATCATCAACAAATGTTCATATATACTAATATTATTGAGCCTATTATTGTTGGTGATTCCAGTGTTCCTCTTTTGAAATCGGTATGGATTGGAAAATATGAACATGATGAAGTTGTCAATATAAATATAGATAATCCCATGTATTTACCAATTTCAAGCTCATGTATAAACAATATAGAAATAAATATTCGTGACGATAGTGGAAAACTTATAAACTTTCCAAAAGACTCAAAACTCATTTGACACTACATTTTCGTAAAGTAGATGGCTAATTCCGATATTATTAGTATGTATAGTGATAGCCAATCTGGCGGTGAATTACCATATTTTATTGGTAAACAGTACGGATCAGGTTGGTTAAAAACAATAGGGAGATTTGCACTTCCTATTCTTAAACGTATTGGTAGTTTTGGTATGAAAACTGCCAAAGATGTTATTTTGAATGAACAGAAAATATTACCATCCCTAAAAACAAATGCTTTAGCTGAGTTAGGGAAGGTTCTACCTGGATTTGCTGGTATGTTTCAAAAAGATACGCCTCCAGCCCAAGCTCCAAAACGTAAAGGACATGGAATATCGCGTATAAACAAACGAATGAAAGGACATGGAACTATATTTGCAAAATGATTTGTGGTAAATCCGAATTATGTATATTTGATAGACCATCGCCTCAAGCTGTAATCGAATTTGGGGCATTTGAGGAAGTTTTTCCTATGAATTCAATTACTGATAGTAGAAATGATATCGAGTTTTATATTAATGGTTCGCAAACTGAATATTTAGATTTGAACGATACTTTATTGACTGTCCAGATCAAGGTTGTAGATAAAGATAGAAAAGTTTTGGATGCCAATGCAGATGTAATACCGAACAATTTCATGTTTCATACTCTATTTAAAGATGCAGTGTTGGGATTTAATAATATCAAGATTGAGGGCGGAAATAATACATTCATTCACAAGGCTTTGATAGAAACTATTTTAAATTACAATTCTGATACTAAAAATACCTGTCTTACACCTATGGGTTATGCTGCAACAGATGATGAAAGAAAAAAGTGGGTTAAAGGCTCAAAATCATTCACTATGTGCTCATCATTACAACTCGATTTTATGGATCAACCGAAATATTTGCTACCAGGATTTAATGTACACATTAGATTGAAAAGGTTCGATTCTGCATTATCTCTTACTAGTGCAACTGGTGCACCAATATGTCAATTAGTTGATGCAAAATTATTGGTGAGAAGAGTTCGAGTAGACCCGTCAGTATTAGCTGGTCATCAATTGGGTCTTAATTCAAAACATGCAATTTATCCATTAAAAACAAAGGAAATTGTACAATTTGCTATTGTTAAAGGTGCTTCATCATTCTATAAAGAACAAATATTTGGTGACAGAAGAATGCCTAATTTTATTCTGGTAACATTTCAAAGTGAAACGCAATATAATGGATCTTATACTGCTTCCAGCTCAATTTTCAAAAATTTTGGTGTTACTTCATTGACTTTGTCGAAAAATACTGATTATAGAGAAACATATACTCAAGATTTCGAAAGCGATAATTACTGTGCGACATATATGCAGAGTATTGTTAGAAATCTGGGTTACTTAGATAAAAACTTGAATTGTGGAATTACTCTAGAAGAATTTAAAAGCAAATATCCATTTTTTACATTTGTTTTAGCCCCTGATTTTGATTTAAATCAGAGTCAACTACCACAAAACGGGAATTTACGACTGGATATTAAGTTTGCAAAGGCCATTACTGAACCGGTACATGTTATAATATATGGAGTATTTGAAAATGAAGTTCAAATTACTGCAAATAGAACCGTGCTAGTATAAATGTATACAGAAACACAAAAAGTTGTCATGGAGTAAGTTTTTTGATACTGTTTAATTTTATTAAAGTAGTTCTGTTCAGGTTAATCGAATTGGAAAACAAATATTAGGAAATGAATTTGTAGGTGTTTTTCCTCTCGATAAAATTCCTTATTTGAGCAATAATCAAGCCATAATCGTCAATACTCATTCGTCTCATCTTGGTGGAGAACATTGGATAGCTATATATGTGAAACCTAGTAATATATTCGTATTCGATCCTATGGGTTTCTATTATCCTGCTTTGTTGATATCAAAACTTCAAACAATTGGGAAACCTATTGTATATAATAAAACTATGTTTCAAAATCCATTGACTCAAACATGTGGTCAACACTGTTTGGCATGGTTGTTGTATAAAAAATTTGATGGTTAATAAATGTATACTGTATGATTTTTATTTGTTGACTATTTTAATTATTTGTTAAATATTATTATTATTTGTTAAATATTATTATTATTTGTTAAATATTATTATTATTTGTTAAATATTATTATTTTATGTTTAATATATTATTATTTTATGTTTAATATATTATTTGTTAAATTTTATGTTTAAAAATATTATGTAATACTATTACATGTTCAGTGCATGCACAGTGCAAAGTAACAAAGCACTGAGTAATAAAGACATGTAAAGGTCATTATTTCATCATGGTTTGTATAAACAAACATTTAGTGTCTTTTCCTATCCTATCTCTATTTTCATTGGTCGGTTAATAAAACCTGTAATATCTCTCTTATATAGTCTACACTTTCATTTTTTCATCACTTTTAAAAATCTATTAACAATATTTAACAACATGAACAACAACAATATTCAAAGAGTTGACGGAAAGATCGTTGGAGGAATTAATGGTAAATTTATTATTTTATTATTTTTAATATGATTATTAGGTACTAATCAACAAATTAAAATGAATATCGACGGACAAGCTGTAGACAAGAATAGAATAAATGGTAATAGTTTACTCTTATTATCATTATTATTTTTATTATGCTTTTAGATGGAAATGTAATAAATACTTCTGCTGGTGCTGATGCTGGAAAATTTCTTTCGAAAGGACGAAAATGTAAGTATTTATTTATTTATTGTAATAAGTTTTTAAGTTTCTTAAACAATATTAATAATAATTATAATAATAATATTAATATTAATAATAATAATAATTAAAAGAAGAAACTTATGAAAAGAAGATTTATTCATGAAAAGAAGATTTACTTATTTATTTATGATGATTTTGAAAGGAAGATTTATGAAAAGAAGATTTATTCATGAAAAGAAGATTTATGATAATTTTGAAAGGAAGATTTATGAAAAGATTTATTCATGAAAAGAAGATTTATTTATTTATGATGATTTATGAAAAGAAGATTTATGAAATATGATGATTTTGAACATTATAATTAATAACTTTTATATATTATTTATTTATGAAAACGAATTAAATTATATATTTTATAATATTTTTATAAGATACTATTTAAAAGTCAATTTTGAATAATATCTTACGAAAAATATCTTAAACTTTAAAAATGATTATTAGAAGATTTATGAAATATGATGATTTTGAACATTATAATTAATACCTTTTATATATTATTTATGAAAATCTATTTTAGAAAATGAATTATTTATTTATGAAAATGAATTATATATATTTTATAATATTTTTTATAAGATACTATTTAAAAGTCAATTTTGAATAATATCTTACGAAAAATATCTTAAACTTTAAAAATGATTATTATCTTATTATTTTTTAAACATTTTATGATAAAAATATTTTCATAGGTTTGAAATAGTCAATATCATAATGACTGCGATGATATAATGGAAAGATATTATAGTCATAAATATAACGGTGTCACCTACATCCTATGCCCTAAATGTGAGGTTATTGAAGTTATAACGTATAAGGAATTTTATAATAAGCATAGACTCCATCTCCAACAATTTAAACCTTCTATGAAGTCTCTTTTCTATAGCTTATATGAATCGTTTGTTAACAATAAGAATAATAATAATAATATCAACAACACTAATAATAATAATATCAACAACACTAATAATATCAACAACAACACTAATAATAATATCAACACTAATAATATCAACAACAATAATAATATCAACAATAATAATATCAACAATAATGATAATAATATCACCAACAATAATACTAACAACACCAATAATAATGATATAAACGAAATAACTAAACTAAAAGATCAAGTAAATAAATTAAATGATCAAATAAATAATCTAATTAATATGAATAAAAGAAAAAATAATGAAAAAATCAATTCAATACCAAGTAAAAAATCTAAAGTTATTGAAATAATCAACATAAGTGATGATGATGAAATAATCAACATAAGTGATGATGAAATTGATAATAATAGTAGTAGTAATATTTATTATAATAATGGTAATAATAATAATATTAATCAAAATAGGTTATGGTGTCGTAGATGTCACCAGTGATTTAAATAATAATCATATTATATTAAAAATGGACGTTTCGTCTTTAGATTTAAAAACGGTCTCTGTACCAGACATTTTAATCAATAAATTAAATTTATATGTAAATAAATTAAAATCATGTAAAATTCAATTTTGTCTAAAGGTGGAATTTATAAAAGATGATGAGTTACAATCTTTTGTAATCTCGAATTCCGCCCGAGTTTGGAGCGATACATTCATTGACGAAGGTATTGCTCGTTTAAATGAAAAAATAATTAAAATTAATGAGAAAGGTAGTAATTGGACTATCAATAAAATAGAATACATAAGCTTTGTTCTGACTAAATTTGCTGAAATAAGTCGGTTAAGTGGTAGAAGTTTTATTGAAACCCCAAAATCTTTAAGAAACTTAAGCTGTCTCGTTAATTGTAGTTAATAATGACCACTTCTGCTTTTTGTATAGTTTCTTGTCAATTATTAAATATGATAGTATAAATAGGCAATATAGAAATCGCCCTAATTCCTACAATCTTTCTGAAATTAAATTTGATCCTAATGATATGCCGATGAAATTATCAAATATAAGTAAATTTGAACAACAAAATCCGGGTTATAGTATAAATGTTCTTACTTATAACGAAAAGGCTTTGATTGACATTTCCGATGAAGATGCAGTTATGAAACATCCCTTTATTGATATAATATATAGGAGTAAGATAGTAGGAGCCATACCTATCAATTTATTATTAATTGAAAAGAATGATAATTATCATTATCTTGGAATCACAGACCTAAATAGATTTCTTAATTGTAGGAATAGTTCAATCACTCCTGTTAGGATTTGTAGTCAGTGGTGCCCTAGATGTTTAAACGGTTTTAGGAATGATGACGCTTTTAATAGACATAAGGGTCTTTGCGATAAAAATCAGCTTGGTACTACCTTGTACACATTGCCTAAAAATAAATATTTAGAATTTACTGATTGGAGTAAAACAGTTACTCCTCCCTTTGTTATTTACGCTGACTTTGAGGCTATCTTACCTAAAGACACTCGCTACTTTCAACGTCATCTGCCTATTTCTGCCGGTATGCTTTTTATTAATAATTTCACGGGCGTAAAAATTTATAAGTCGTTCACCGGTTTAGATTGTGTCGATCAATTTCTTACTGAAATTGAAATGATAGGGAAATATATTGTAACTCCTTATTATTATAAAAATTATCAAAAGAAAATGATAATTACAGATGAGCAACAATTAATGTTTGAAAACAGCACATCATGTTATTTGTGAAATAAGCCTTTAGTTAGTCCAGTTAGGGACCATGATCATTTTATCGGTCTATACCTTGGTGCCGCTTGTACAACTTGTAATCTGTCGAGGCAAATTAGACATACCCTTCCTGTAGTATTTCATAATTTAAAGGGTTATGATCTGCATCATATCTTGAAATTTGGCCTTTCAAAATATCATTCATGGAATATTAGTTGTATTCCTTTAACCAGCGAGAAATTCCTTAGTCTTTTTGCTAGGATTGACTCATTAACTGTTAAATTTATAGACTCTTATCAATTTGTCAGCGAGTCTTTAAATAATGCTGTCAAAACTTTATCATCTTTACCCTTGACCGAATCAGAATTTCAGGGTACAATAATAACTGCAAAGGGAATTTTTCCTTATGATGCCGCAACTTCATTAGAGGTTTTGCATAACACTCATCAGCTACCTCCTATTTGGAAAGATGTTACTCCCGCTGAATATGAGACAGCTCAGCGAATTTGGGTTGAAACTTCATGTACTTCACTTTTCGATTACATGATGGTTTATTTAAAACTTGATGTTTTCCTTTTAGCCGATTTTTTCCAGCAATTTAGAGCTAAGTCCATTGCTCATAACCGACTAGAGCCATTAAATTTCTTAGGGATTCCAGGTATGTCTTGGAATTCAGCCTTATTAACTTTAAACTCTCCAATTGAGCTCCTCACCGATATGGAGATGTATAACTTTTTCGAGGGCGGTATCCGTGGCGGACTAACTTTTGTAAATAAACATTATGTAAAAACATACCCGGATACCGCTTTGCTTTACATAGATATAAATAATTTATACGGTTGGGCTTTAAGTCAACCATTACCTTGCAGTGACTTTGAATGGGTTACTGATGATAATTTATTAAATGATATAATTGTTGAATGCACAACGGTAGATTTAGATATGCTTGATTATGGTTATACCATAGAAGTGGATTTAGAAATACCGA
The DNA here is from genome assembly GCA_959609185.1 of Schmidtea polychroa. Classification (NCBI taxonomy): domain Eukaryota; kingdom Metazoa; phylum Platyhelminthes; order Tricladida; family Dugesiidae; genus Schmidtea; species Schmidtea polychroa. The sequence continues at coordinate 73,967 of CAUHTR010007910.1, forward strand.
CGTCAATTCACGACAAACTGGACGATCTTCCCGTTGCCGCTGAAAAGATGTGTGTACCGGGTTCAAAAATAGAGAAGCTGTTGCTTACACACAGCCCCAAGAGGAACTACGTTCTTCATTGGAGGCTTCTACAAATATTTATTAAATTAGGTGTTAAAATATCAAAAACACATAGAGCAATTAAATTTAAACAAGATAAAATTTTCAAAAATTATATTAACACAAATACGGCGTTACTCGATAAAAATTTCTATAAATTATTAAACAACAGTCTTTACGGCAAGACTGTTGAAAATCTTAAAAAACGTATTAATTTACGTCTGTGTAATTCTTCACAGAGATTATTAACATTCTGTTCGAAATCGACTTTTCGTAAATCCACGAAAATCGATGATGACTTGATTTCGGTTTTATTGAGGAAGGACATAGTGTGTTTGAATAGACCTAGTTACATTGGTCAAACCGTACTTGATTTATCCAAACTCAGGATGTACCAGCTGCAGTATGAAGAGTTGCAAAAATATCGCGACGAATTCAACTGCGAAATTAATATCGTTGCTGGAGACACAGATTCCTTCTTCTTGGAAATTAAACATTGTAGTCTTGACATTCTTTTACCTGCGATGATTAGAGATCAATTATTAGATACTTCGAATTATGACCCAAATCATCCTTTATATAGTAGGAACCTTGATTCTGTCATTGGTAAATTCAAAGACGAGAATAAAGGGTTATTATATAAAGATTGGGTGTTCTTGAGACCTAAATGTTACAGTTTGATGGGTGATGAGGAAAGTATGAAGGCTAAGGGGATAAGTATGAAAGATACTGGACTAACACATCAGTCGTATCTAGATTGTTATTTAAATGATAAAATATACACAGTCCCTCAGTTTAGAATAACGTCAAAAAATCACCAACTTTTTAGTATTAAAAATAATAAAAGAGCCTTGACATGTAGAGATGATAAGCGAAATTGGGTGGATAAAAATCAAAGTTTGGCATATGGTCATTATAGGGGCGGTGACACCGTTATATTTATAGATTCAACGGAAGCTATCTCAGCAGATGATACAGATGATTTCCATGATCCAGCAGATGATAATTATTTTGGACATGATTATTTTCGATGATGTGTTTAAATTATTTAATAAATGTATTAGTCATATTGTCTTGAATATTTTTTAACAGTAACTTTGTGAACAATTTTTATACATTGTGTGTAATAATAATATGTTAAAGTTTTGTTAGTTACCTTTATGACCTTTACCCAGTGTGTTAATAAATTTTAGTGTATATTTAAAGTATAATTTCTTTGTTAATGTTTTGTCTTGAATATTTTTTAACAGTAACTTTGTGACATTTACCTTTGTGAGCAGTACCCATAATAATAATAATAATAATAATAATAATAATAATAATAATAATAATAATATAATAATAATAATAATAATAATAATAATAATAATAATAATAATAATAATAATAATAATAATAATAATAATGATAATAATGATAATAATAATAATAATAATAATAATAATAATAATAATAATAATAATAATAATAATAATGATGATAATAATAATAATAATAATAATAATAATATATGTTTTATTACATTGTTTAATAATACCCTTGCGAGTTGTTGAGCGCGACCAGTACCCTTGTTAGCAGTACCCATAGGGGGACAGAATATTTTGTCGGATAAACTCGGAGTATATAGATTAATAATAATAATATATCGATGAGAACACTAACTTGTTGCGTGTGTGGACATTAATAATATTTTTATACATTGTGTGTGTGTGTGACCATAGGGGAACAGAATATTTTGTCTGAGTATTGTGTGTAATAATTTTATTTAACCATCAAAATAAGTTTTTAAAATACCGCAACGTAATATATTTTAAAATACCGCAACGTAATATAAATTTAAAAAAAAAATTTTAAAAAAAAATTTAAAAAAAAAATTAAAAAAAAAATTAAAAAAAAAAAAAAAATACCCCCCCTCCCCAGGGGGGTAGGGGGGTATGACGTCATATGTCTTTGTGACGTCATCGATGACGTCATATGTCTTTGTTCCCGGGTCCACACAATACCCTACTGAGTTACAATCTGACATTCAACTTAAAGAAAATTTTCATCAAGTCTCTTTACTCGACTTTTATAAGATATATCTTCCCAAAGAAAAATATCTCTCGCTTCACAACCATGTCCTATTTATGTCATCGCTATTTGGAAGCACCTACATTTGTGCGCAGTTATTTTCACGGATGAAGCACATAAAGAATAAAAATAGAACGATACTATCTGATGAGCACCTTGAGCAATCACTAAGAATCGCAACTACTTCCATCGAAGCAAATATTGACGCATTAGTATATCAAAAACAAAGTCAAGTGTCTCACTAATTTCTGAATTTGGTTTTGTCTTCTACTTTTGGAATAATAAATTAATAAATATATAAAATACATAAATATGTTAATTGTATAACACAAGTTTTATTTTCTCATTAGCCATTATTAGTGTAAGTGGATTTTTTTTTATCCTCGAAAACACCTATTTTACATTTCAGCAAAATATAGTATTGCAAAGTTTTCTACATATAAACGACATGAAATAATGAAAACAATGAAAACGTTTTAATAATATAGATAGAGAATAATGGTCAAAAAAGAATACCGGCTAATAATATTTGGATTAAACACAAAGCGCTTCCTATTAACCAACAAAAAGAAAGGTTGATGGTTTGAAATTTAAAAAAAGGGTAATCTACATAGCATTTATCCTTAAGGTGAGATTGTTTGTTTCATATTCGAAGTCAAAAGCTGTTTGTAAGAAAGAAATTTTGAGATCAAAGTTCTGTTATTATTAGATAATTCTTCAAGTCATCCAGAATGTAAAAAATGAGTTTTAACTTCCTAAAACGACTGCCATCCTTCAACCTTAAGATCAGGGAATCGTTTCTAAATTAACAGTTTACTATACCAGAAAACCTTTTGCAGTTGTTTTAAGTAAATTGAATAAAAACCGTGTACAAACTTTACCTGCTGAAAGGTTTTACATTATGAAATAGAGTGACAGGTTTCAAAGTTATCGCAAAAATATAAAAACTTTACTTGAAAATCATGCTTGAAAATCATCTGGCCATATAGTAGTCAAAGAAAATGTATATGGAAATGTAATAGATCTACCACATTGAATTGGAAGAGAAGGATTCAATAGCCTTGATATTCGGGATATTGAAGAGTTGTTGTAGGATAAAAATCTTTCAGATTTCTGGTTGACTTGGAAAACTAGGTGACCGATCGTATTAGGGAAATCATAACCATAGAAAATTTACTGCAAATATAATTTCTCAATGACTATGACTGGGTAAGAAACTTAAGCGAAGATCTTGATACGGAAAGAGCGTTGAAATTTCAAAGAACAAATAAAAATGATCTTAGTCAATATGAAGAATTTTACAAAGACCAGTATCAAAGTAATCAGATGTTGATCACTGATTTCGTATTTGGAACCAAAAGTAAATCTGCCTTCATTACTGAAGTGCAGAATATAGTCAGCCGTTCAACTTGTGAGTTCTTAATGACAATACCGAAAAGTTCCATTATTAGCTTTTGAAAACTCAGACAAAGAACAGACAGTTTTTTATTTTTTTTTATCATGGAATATTGTTAATTTTTGTTTGCATGTTTTTATTTTTGTTTATCTTTATTTCGTTTGGTATAATATTATTTTATGTTTATGTTTATCCTTTTATTGAACGAATCATTTTGATACAGAATTGGAGCAGAGCCCAAAGATATTAATTGATGTGAAGTATTTCATAACGCTCTTAACTCCTTCTTTTATTGTAGTCATCCAAATATGTGGAATTTGTTGGATAGACTGAAATAAGCTATAGCTTTTTACAGATTGACATTATTAAATGTAGTGGCTCCTCGCCCTGAAAGAGTTAATAAAGATTATAAGAGATTACATGAAGCGCTGTCTATACTCATGCAATAATACAACGGAACAGAAGATAAATTAAGATATTTGGATAGAGCAGCTAGTTTAGAATAAATAAAATATATTAAAATAAAATATATTAAAATATATTAAATATATTAAATAAAATATATTAAAATAAAATATATTAAATAAAATATATTAAATTATATTAAATAAAATATATTAAAATAAAATATATTAAATTCTGTTTTTTTAATTTGTTGTATTTATTTAACTTTATATCATTTAGTCCAATTTTTAAACGTGTAGTTGCTTATCTTTTATTTTGAGTAAAAATATATGTGTTAATACTTTCAAACATTTCATTTCTATCTTATCTTTATTCGATAATTATGACGTGATGGCATAATTACCGAAGAGAAAATACACTTAAGACTAAAAAAATGAAATTAAAAAATGAACGCTAGAGTTTTTTCTTGTGTGTAATTTTCCTAGAACCCCTAAAACCTGGGGTGGGAAACCTTTTATTTCCATAGGCCACATTGAAATTTGTCGCCTCCAAATAAGGCCGCAGTCAAAAAGTATTTTAACATTAATTAATTTCATTTAAAATCTTTTGTTTATATACAGTTAGTAATTAAAACAATGTTTATAATCAGTCTCCAGATTTGAAAAATGCAGCTGTACGAAATATTCTGGAAAATGTTTATTATTTTTGAATCGAAAAATTGATGCAAATAAGTCATCATGTCACAAATGAGTTCTCAATAATCTTATTTTTTCGTCTACATACGCTTTGTATTTATGGGTGTGGATGATTGACTTTTATATTTCGTTCTTTGTACTCGGCGGGATGCTTGTACAGTACGGTATATATACAGTTCAGTAGTTACATGTATTTTTACTTGTAAATCCTCAAAATTCATGGTTTTTTATATAAATTAAGATTTATTTCGATAAGGCTCCAGAGGCTGCATGTTCCGCACCCCTGCCTTAACCCCTTTACCGTGGCAAAAATATTTTGTTATGCAAACCGTGTATTTTATTTTCATAATTTGATATGTTATGTTGTCCTGGCAATATAAAATGTTTTTTTAAGTGAAAATAAGTTGTCTTTTAGAAATTGTGATGAAAATAAGAAAAACCTGAATTTTCGTGACGAGTTTACTCGTGATGCACGGTTAAGCCCAACATTTTTTATGACGAGTTAACTTGTGTCACATGGTAAAGGGGTTAAAACATTTCATAAAATAAAAAGTTAATCAAATCAAAAACTATTAAACTTAATAGTTTTTCTGTAAAGGAAATCGGAATTCTGGCAAAACCACATTTCTAAAACAATTTAGAATTCACCATGGAGATGGATACCCATATTTACAACGGGCGATTTTGGTACCAGATATTCTAAGCAATTTAGCGGATGCAATTCATATTGTGATGGACAATATGGCACGTTGGGATTTGAGATTTGAAGACCCTTATGTTCAGGTTCATTTCATTTTCTAAATCACATTTTCAATAAGTAATTCTTAAGACTTTAGCGAAAGACTTTCACAACAATTGTCCAAGAAGTCCTGCGTTGTCAAATAATCCACATATTTTGTTTAAATCAATTCAGAGTAATTCACCAAGGCCATTCAACCGGTTTTGCAAGACTGTTAATAGAATCACTGATTTTTGTTTACATATTAAGAATATTAGTGACCAAGATGACTTTCAAGAATGTTTGGACTGCAAGGAATTTTTTAAGCCGAGTATTAATTACGCCGATTTGTAGTAAGATTTATATTGTTTTAATTGCTTTGTTAAATTACTTACCTTTATCTTATTATTTATCACTTTATTTTGTCATTATTTGATGCAAAACACTTATTCACATCTTTATAAACAAATAAATAAATATTCAAATGCAGAGTTCATGAATGTTGAAAGCTGAAAAATAATTTTATTTAAATAATTTTAGAGTTTCCCTTTATTTAGATGTTCCACCATTTTTAAACTTACTTTTTAAATTGTCTTACAGTTTAATTTAGCAGACAATCTGTGTGTCACACTCACATGACATTTTTGATTGGTTTTATTTTTGGCCAATAGCCGAACATTGTGATGTTGTGTGCTTCATTGTAAGCAAGCTAGATAAGTGTGGATATATATACTGGGTTTCATGGAATAACGTCATTTATAATAGTGGTTAGTGTAAAAATCAAATTGATGACTCATTAATTTTCGAAAAGAAATTGAATTTGTAAAATTATGTTATTTTTGAATTTATTACGGTATAAATTAGGTTACTATAATTCTAAACTTCAATTTATTTTTATTATATTATTCTTCAAATTTTTCTTTGCTTGTCGCATTTTAGAAAAATATCAGAGAATATGCCCAATAATTTTTAAATTCGTTTTTTTCGAATTCACTTCCCAAAAATATATATTTATAACGGATATTCTTCCAAAATAAAAGTAATTCTCGTTATGAACGATATTAATTTTTAATTTTCTCTGAAACTCAAAGTGGATTCTTTGAAATTTGATTCAAAATCTATATTCGCTCTCTTTTCTAATAATTTTTGTGCATGTTTTCTGCTATTTTAAAATGATGTTTTTCTATATAAGATATTGAAAATTTCTATGTATTTTTAATGTGTTGGTGTGTTTAATTTGTTTTTCTACCACTTTCTAAATTTTTATATAAAGTGATGTTGTTCCTAAAAATGAAAAAAATCAACACTCAGATAAATTTGCGTATTTAAATAAATTATTTATTATTATCTGCCGTTATTCCACGAAACCATATCTATATTCTAATTGGTTTAACATCCAATTTCGTTTAATTTTCACTTGCTTCTGACTGCCTGTCACTAATGCAATTGTGTAAAAGTATTGAGTACAGTACTCATTTTCTGCTTACAACGAACTTCACTTGAAAAAAGTGTAAGACATTGTATACAAATTTTAATGTCAAACTCTCTCACTATATCTAATGATAGATTCGAGGACTATTTCGAACCCTAAACTGTTTCAAAGCGATTGCTCTCCTCTTTATTATTAATATTTATAATAATTTTTAGTTTCATACAAAACATCGATCGGTTAATTCAGACGGACTATATCCCTACACTTCAGGATATTTTGGTAATGAGGAAGCCGACATATAGTGTAAAAGATATTATTTTCAATTTAGGAGGAATAACTTTAAGGTAAAAATTATTATAATTCCTTTTATAATGTTTGATCATCAACGATAAACATATCAAAAATTTAATTTCAAATTATATTATTATTTTGTTTTAATCAGATTTATCGATTTGGGAGGTTATAAATGTCAAAGGAAAAAATTTATTCACTATTTCGAAGGAGTTTCCACAGTATTTTATTTTTGTGCATTATCAGAATACTCGGAAATCATTGAAGAAACAACAAAAGTGGGATATTGTTTTAATAAGTAATTTAAAACAAAATTTAAAATATTCTCCATAGGAAATTCTTTCTTTAATTTATGTTGGGGCTTCTTTTGCAAAATTAAATTTTAGTAAAATAAAATATCAAAAGAAATTGTTGTCAAGATTGTGAAAATGTAATTTTAGAAATATTTCGATTTTCACTATAAAAACAAGTTAACAAAAAGATTTACAAACAATCCAATTTCATCACTGATATGTTTTCCATTATACTTATTAAAACAAAAAATAATTACATATTATGATGACTACTTTGAACATTTACTGTCATAAAATCTTTTTGATCAGAGATTCCAAAAATTTTATGAATTAAAATTCAATTTTAAAAATGGAAACCTTTAGAAAATCTTTGAGTAGTAAATATGCGGTAAAAGAGTCCAAAAAATTGTTTAATGTTTTTTAGTTTCTTATTTTAAATACATTCATTTAAGAAATACAAAGCTAACTCCAAAGATTATATAGCATTTATTTAACAAAATAACATAACAGCCATTCATACACACCAAAGCACAAAAAAGTAAGGGTCTAAGTGACAACAAATAAAAGCTTCAATATTATAAAATATCTAACCTATAATAAATCTGTTTGTGTTTCATTAACAAAAATGACATAAATTCGAAAATTTAAAAACACCTTTAGAAAATCATCAAAATGTTGAGTAACAAGATTGACTAAATTTTCAAATAAATATCTTACTTTGTATTTATTTAATCTATCATCAAAAAATGAATAAATCAAAAGCTTGAAAATTGTTGCAGATACCTAAATACCAAATAATATAATAAATATGTAAATCACCTGGGGGTGGGGAGATCGTCATGACAAAAGAAATTAAAACAAAGGTTATTGTTAATTAAGAAGTCCAAATGAAGGAGCAATTTCAAATTCCAGAAAAACAAAAACATGGGAAAAGCCGTATCTTGACAGCTTGTCAAAGATATTGAAATGGCAGGAAAAATCAGCATAACACAAAAAGGTAAAAGAGGGCATATTTCGAAATCTGTCAGAGATAAGGCTGAAATGGCGGGGAATACAGAGAAAAAATGAAATGGAGAACAAAATTATCTCAAGTACCACAAATGTGACAAGCTATAATAGTGAAGAATGACAGAAGAGAACTGGTTGATAATAAATAATTGATTGGGAGAGTGACGAGAATCTTTTGTAAAATTGAATAAAAAGTGGAAGTGGAGTGAATAAAGTTGTAATGTATTGTAATATCTTACTTTTTTTTATTTTGTTGGTTATATTGGTTAAATGTAAACTACAATCTCGCACGTTGCACGTGGAGAAGAATTTTTTTTTATTTATTTTTTTTTATTAAAAAACTATATAGCGATAATTTACCTATATTATTACCTATTACAATACATTACAAAAGTTGTGGTCAAAGCAAATAGAATAATCGATCAACGTACCCTGTGATTGAGTTGGTTGACGGTTAGTGATTACTGTTATTGTTACATAAAGTTATACGAGAAAGGCTATTCTTCAAGTAGTGTCGTAATAAGTTCTGTGTAATTAACTGATTTAGAGTTAATTGGTTGTAATTGCAACTTGTACGATCTATTGTGAATATTAATAAAGGTTTATGTTGAAGAGTTTGTTGGTTTATATTTAAGTATTTAATGTAGGATCGTGTTTTGTTTAGGAAATTTGAAGAGCCCAGCCGAGTCTCCAGTAAATAAACTGTCTCGGAACAGCTGGGATGAATGTATGTATGGTGAATGACAAATATCTATAAAAAAGACAAACGATAACAATTTTACAATTTAAAAATTTTATTTAAAGAACAATAAAAGTAAAACCTTGGTTATTTCTTCGATATTTGACTTACGGTATCCTTCGTTCGATTTCGACTTTTTCCTACACGAAAGGAATAGACTTCGTTATTTATCGAGTATATGATCTACTTCCTTCTTTATTGAGTTTCGTCATAATTCGTTATATGTGAATTTGAAAAATTCATTTACAAATAATGCTTCTGAGGAAGTTTACCAAAAGGAATAGATTCTGTTATCATTCGGATATTTGAGTTACTTCTTCCTGATTTCAGTTTTTGGATAGAATCTTATTTAGTTTAATTTTCTTAGTGCTATAACTTTAAAAAAAAATTTTTTTTTATCGACTTTTTATTTTATTCAATTTTCTATTTAAATTATTGGTAAATTATCGCTATATGGTTTTTTAATAAAAAAAATAGATAAGAAGCAAATTCTTCTCCACATGCAACGTGCGATATTGTAGTTTACATTTAACCAATATAACCAACAAAATAAAAAAAAGTAAAATATTACAATACATTACAGTTTACTTTGTTCGGGATTGTCAATTTGTGAATTAATAAAACACGCTTTGGAGTCAAAGTGAAAATTTAAATTTACAAATATTATCACAAACCCAATAAAATTAATTACTAAACAACTTAAAAATGACTATTAAAATTTATTATTACACTAAATAATTTACTTAAAATAAATTAAAAAAGACAAAACTGTTTATCAATGTAATTTATGGGCTCTTATTTAGTGACATCTAGGTCCTAACTTATTGCGCTTTGGTATAAATTAGTAAATGTCGAATTTTGAAACAAATTTAAATATATTAAAACTAATCCTCGTCTGGCCGTTATTTTGCGGGGAACTGAAACAGACAAATCAATGTGAATAGAATAAATAATAAAATTTAAATAAAATCCTAATCGTGAAACTAGAAATCTAAATTTAAAGAAGAAACACATAAAAATCAAAATGAATTAAAAAATTTGCTTACTGAATTTTTTTGAATTAGAGTTAAAAATACAAATTTCAATTAAAAAATTATTGCCCTAATCATTCCTTCCATGTCAAAGCTGGAGACAGGCATGAATGAAATGATTATTGGATTGAAGGTTAACTAGGGACTATAAATAGGAGTGCGGCAAGAAACTGAGGACACAAAAAAGACTACAAAAAAATAATTTTTAAAAATTTTAGTTGACTAGTTGGCGGTTTTAAAACCTTAAAGTAATAACGTAATAAAGGAGAATTTTTTGCTGTTAGAATCATTTTAACATTGAATTTCATATCCCTTGTGTTCTTGTTGGTATGTATTGTATAGTATTGTAATTATTCAGTTTATTTACCAATTTTGGAGCTCAGTGTTATTTTTTGTGTTATAAAGTGTGGTATCAATAAACCTATATAAAATTGGGAGTTCATTGATTTGATACCAAAGGACATGAATGGAGTCAAAGTGTTAATCAATAAAACTTTTCGTTATTGTCTTTATTAAAAACTCAGTAATTATTTTAAATTTTTTGACTGAGTAAATATTAAATTAAAAGGACATGACATTAAACTAAAATAAATAACTAAATAAAACAGTATTTACGTAAATAAGGCATTAATTATTAAATTACTAAAATATTTAAATTTCATATATGTTACAGTTAAAGTATACATATCCGTCAGTGCATACACTATCTAGTTGATGTATGCTTCCATTAACTGTTTCCGTGAAAGTATACATTATTTTTAATAGTGCATACTTAAGTAATAAGAAATAACACGATAATAAATTGTATTTTATTCGATATAAAATTTCCAGTGTAATAATAATTTTTTTAATTATTTTGCTAAAAATTGCATTTTAATGTATTCTTCAATATGACGGAGTTCAGTAAAAATATGTGTTATTAATTTAAGTCCACTTGATTATCAAAATATATTCAAGAAACTGATTGCATATTAATTGGTATTATTCGAACAACCGATTTAAATGTGAATTAACCACCTATGAAAGGTAAAGGACGAATTGGTAAAATCAAAAACCAATAGGGACTCCAATAATCACTGACTGACTAATTCATGAAAGAAAAGATTAAATTTATGTCGTAAAAAAATGTAATAGTTTAGAATATTCATATTTTAGTATTTTATAACCAATCCATTTCGCATGTGCACAGTACACAGAATTATGGAAACGCAAAAATCTGGTCCTCTCGCATTCATATTAAACAGGACTGACTGTATTATATTTTAACTCGGTGTCCTAAGGTCCCGTAATGATTTGTGCTCAATTTATGAAATATTTTGGTTATTTTTCCTAATTTATGTTAAAAAATATTTTTCTAAGTTAAGATAGACATATAATTTTACATTTGTCAAAATTTTACCCTGATCGAATTCTGTTATTATTGATTTTGATTCTAGCAGTTTCTTAGATTTCCGCTAAAGCACCAAAATCGATTCCAGTTACAGATTCATCATGGCATTAAGGGGGAAAATACAAAACAGAAATTCATTTTATTTTTTTTATTCTTTTTTATTTTGATTTTTATAAATATCGATTTTTTTTAAATTTTATTTATTAAAATATTATAAAATATTCTTTTTTCCTTTTTTCCCAAGAATCAATTCAATTTTTGGAAATAAAATAAGAGTAAATTAATTATCCAAAAATTTAATTAACAAAATAAAATAAAATATTAGAAAAATTGTAATTGTTAATAAAAACCGTGTGGGAAAAATTCTTTTTCTACCCTTTAGGTGATTGAAAGTTTTATTGAATAATTATAATTTTATGTAATGGAAAATGTAAAGATAAGGAAGCATTCATAAAAGGACTTTTTACCCTTTTATGGTTGTAACGTCCCTACTCGGTGATCTTTAATATGTTCATGATGTATAGTTCTACGTCACATCGTTATGAGCTGTCGTCTGTGTCCCTTTACATTTTAATTCTAATCTCTTTGATTCCTTTTCTTATTCTTTAATATTTTAATATCCTTCTTTATTTTTTTTATAAATCAGTTAGTTTTTTTATTTGATTAAATATTATATCACGATTTGTCTTCGTTATCAGATTCACAAGAACTGTGAAATGAAACATCTCAAGACCACAATGACATGTGAATATGTTTATACAATCAACCTTTCTATCATTATTGCCCAACTTCATTAACCCCGTTGATTTTAATTAGAGAAAACCGTCATTTGTTCAAACTTTTTTAAAAGCTTGTTTTATATAAAATAGGAAAAATTCATAAATTAATTATTACATTTTCAGAACAAGTTGAACAATAGTTTTGAAAACTTTGAAGAAATTATAAATAATAAATATCTGTGGAGAAAAGATTTCATTATTTTCTTGAATAAATCAGATTTGTTTAAATCGAAAGTTGAAAATCTATCCATAAATGTTTTTTTCAGCGATTTTGAAGGTCAAATTAATTATTTTTGATTAATTAATTTAATTGCTTTTAGGGAATCCGAGTGATGTAGAGGATGGAATAAATTTCTTTCGAATGAAATTTTTGAATCTCAAACCAGCAAATGCTCCCAAAACCAAAAAGATTTATACTCACGTAACCTGCTGCCTCGATATTGACAAAATGAAATTTATCATCAAGCAAATTGTCCAAAGTATGCTTGATAGCAATGTAAAAAGAATGACTTTGTTTTAAATAAATATCACAGAGACTTTTTATGATAAATTTTTACATTTTGTTTTGTTACCTTAATGAAATGCAAAAAAGAAAACATTTGAAAATGTCCAAAGGACTTCTTTCTAACATAATCAATAAGTTGATCTTCAAAAAACCACAATGAGACTGAAAACTCTTCAAATACCTAAAAATTTGTTTTATTGGAACTGTTTTTGGTTAGTTATGTTTTAACGCTTTTTTAAGCACCCTAAGGCATTAGAAAAATAATTTTTATTTTTATCGTCTCATCTCGTGTTGTTTTTTTACTCTTGAAAATTATTGAAATTATTGCACAAATTTTCATTATTTTTTGCGCACTTCGTGTTAAGCAGATAAACACAGAATTGCTGGCTTTCTAATTATTGGGGAAATGTTTTCCCAGTTATAAAATTCCTAGTGTTATTTTTTTTATTTTTTGTCATAAGGACAGTTTTGCAGATTTCTGCTCGGAGTTCCATGCTCATGAACTTTTTTTATCTTACTCAACTATACAGGAAACATGTTGCTCGTTTTCTTGCCATTTCAGTGACTTTTGTATTGTCTTCATATCCCAATATCTCCACAGCATTTTGTATCTTGACATTTACTCGTTCCATCTGTATACAACACTGTATGTCTACGCACTGGTAGCCTGCGTTTTACATTTTCTTTAACTAATCAATCTTTTATCAAAAATGTCAATGACTGATTTTATGTAATTATATTCTAATTTTGTAGTTGGTTTTTCAATGACAAAATGAGTCAAAATGGTATCAATCAGCAAAGTTGACTTTGTTACTTTATCCTAGAAATATACGAGTACTGTTTCGTTTCCGTCATAATAGCGCGCAGCTCGCAGTACTCCGGAATGTTTTTCCAAATGGTTCTGATATAAGAAACGCCTTACTATGAAAACAAATTATCACCAATTTGATCAAGACCATAATATATTTAATTGTTAATTTAAAACTCATTTTGTAGCATACCTGCAATCTGCCGTCTATATAACACTTTGCAGTAACATTCGGGTAAGAGTGGCTTTAATATCCTGGCTTTCTTCCAGTATATTTCTCGAATTGAACAAGTCCATGAAACTCAAAAAGCTGTTTATTATACTACTTTCTAACTAAAATAGTCAGTAGCATAAAATAAATAAAATTAAAAAGCTTGAATTTTATACATTTTCATTTAATTTTGAAAAAAAAACGAATCAAGATGGAAAGAATTTTCAATATTTATTTTCTAATTTTTTTCCCTCAATTTCTGGAAGGTTAATTTGTATAATTTAATGCAGGTGAAAACCAAGGACCTTTTAATGACTAATTAGCGTTGTAATAATATCCTGATATATTTGATTGAGTTATGCATACTAGTCAACATTTCTCTCTCAAAACAAAATAATCCAAAAAAATTAGAACATGAAAATCGTTAGATTATATTACTTACAAACCAAATTAGCCAGTAGTATAAATTTAATTTAAAACGCTTTAATTTATTACAAAATGAATCGACAAAATTTATTTTTCCTTTTCTTCAATCCATTTCTGAAAACCAAGTTTACACAATTTAAAGCAGGCGAATTCCGAACTCATTTCAAAATTACTTAGACAGATTTCTTTCTTGGCGAATTCCGAACAAGATAACATGACATTTTGTTCATCGGTAGCGCTAATGATAAAAACGACTGCATTTGAGTCTTTATCTGGAATTACGGATTCAGGAGAAACGATTTTATCGGAATTTTTTGTCACTCCATAAACTATTGCATTTTCTGGGAAATACATCGAGATTGGAGGTCTGACTAATTTCATTAAAACTTTTGATTCACCGTCTTCGGTTGAGATTTGATGCTTCTGGAGCAATTGACTCATCAATCCACAAAAACGGGTATAAGTTCTTGGAATTCTCGTAGTTTTACTTATTTTTATAATAATATTTTTAATTGTTCGAACATATATCTAGAAAAGCATATGTAAATCTAAATATAAATTTATTTTATTTTAACCTTTAATTTTCCTTCTTTATTTAAAGGGCTATCGAGCAGCATTAATAAACATGAATGTACTAATTCAGGTTTATAATCGCAAGGTTTTTTACCAAGTTTTGCAATGGTGGATTGATGACGATCAGGTAAAACCAATTCAAAATTACCACTATTTTTTACACCATCTATACATGCTTGATCTATGACAACTATTAACTTTTGCTGTTTCATATTAGAAATATAGAATTATTTATCTTGCAATATTACAAATTTTCAATTATTTTTATATATTATTAAAACAAATTATTTGAATGAAGATTTTGAGAATATTTAAAGAAATTCATTAAATAAAATATACCACGGATAATTTATATGGCTCATTAACAATAAATTTTATTTTATAAAAAATTATAAAATTTGTATACAAATGTGCGAATAATAAAGTACTATAAAATATTTTGAAAATAATTTTAGTTCAAATTAATTGAATTTAATTAATTCATTATATAAAAATGAAATATTTCTTCTACTCATTTTAAAAAATAATTGTACATAATCTATTTATTATAAATGTTAATGGTTTGTTAATCAATTTTATTTCAATCATCGCAACTTAGAATCTATGACGGACAAAAATGGTACAAACAAATAATTGAACATCTTTAATATCAATCAGCTTACTGTCTGATCTATTAAACTTAATAAGTAACCTGTTTCCGATAAACATACCCTTAAAATTTAAGGTTCAGAAAATAGGTTTTGTTGGCGCTGACGGGGGGGGGGTGGTGTTGTTTAAATATTTAAGGGTATTGATATATTTGTCATTAACTCTTCCGTAAACGCCTTCATAAATATTTTACTTTCTACCATCCGTGTACCCATGGCAATGACCATGTTAGTAATGAACAGTAGCTGAAAATCAATTAGCAGATGAGTTCCAATTATTAGAACAACTCCGTATAGAATTTTTACTTTCAAGTTAATGGTTCCACTATACGTAGTAGATTTGACTAGCTTAATGTGGACTTATTCGGCGCGCCACTACCATATCTCTGTTCCATTCCATTTGGATTAAAACCATCGGCATAGTCCCACGGTATGGGTGGAGCGTTTGGTCAACGACCATTGTTCCAACATTTATGAGCTATCTCAAATAGAATATAATTTATTATCAAAAAAAATTAAATCAAACAGTGAACATTTATTAACCTATAAATTACATTATATGTGAATACAACTTACCATCAAACTAGCAGAAAAATTTGAACAAAATCCTTATAGCGTAGAAAAGCTGAGAGCAAATTTTAATTTAACTGTCATTCTAAAAATGTGAAAATAATTAAATTTTGGTCGGTATTCTTTTATTTATTATTCTTTTCCTTTTGAGCAGGCAGATTTTTCGAATGAATTGTTTCTCCCTTAACTATTTTTCTGCCTTGAATATCAGCGCAATCTATTTGGGAAATCATCTTTATCGACAATAATTGATTACCGAGTGCACTAGAATTAGAATTAATCCTTATTCTGGCAGTACTACGAGACTAAGCATTGGCGAAATTAAAAGCTCGCGTTTAAAAACTATTTGATCAAATTCACTTGATAAGGGCAGTGCCGAAAATTTGTGAATATCAAAAACATCGATATATTTACTAATTCATAATCAAGCTTTTTAATAAATACAATGTCAATGGAAAAGAAATCAGTGGTGAAATTTTAAAAAAAGTTCTTATAATAATTAAATAAAATAAAAAATCCATAAAAAGTTTTAAATTTAAAAAAATTTTAAAACTTTTAGATTTTGAATTTTTAGATTAATATAAACAAATTTGTTAAATTTTATAACTTATAATTAAATTGTAACATAAGCATACATTTGCATAAATTTAGTATATTTAAAATTAGTTAATACTCCATGAGGAATAATTTTGTACATTTCAACAGAGAAAATGTTGGTATAATGTATATTCAAAGTGTGCTTCGCGGAGCCCTGGAATCCGCGAACTAACTCAAAGGGCTCCGCGGATCCCATTATCAAATTTGAAATAAAAATAATAAATGAAGTCTCATTTTTTATTTCGCCTGAAGTGTTGTAATTTTTCTATACAAATGGACGAAAGCACATATGTAGCGGACTTGCAGTTTTGCTTGTTTTTGTCCTTGTTTTCATTATTTCTATTTAACTATAGAGGTGTAGGTTTGAGTGAGATCGTCGGTTATCAATGATTTTGAAGCGAGATTCCAGCCAACCCTGCACCTATGCACTTTATCATTGATGGGTACACAGCCCACGATGATTGCAGGCCACTGCCTGGCACGCACTTATCAATATTATTGGGTTTTTTTGTTCAGGTCATTCGGAGGTCGCACCACTTCATGGTTCTGCCATGGATTTAAGTCGATAAGATCCCTCCGTCTGACTCTACCTATCTATTATAGGTCGGCAGTAAAAATGTTGACTCAACACAACATTAAGGCTTGTCGTAGCGGTCGCAGTGGGGCCGTGTAAGCAAGCACTCTTCCCGACTTTTAATACATGAATAACTTACATAGTTAAAATCTACATCCAAAATCATCACAATACAATACACTAAAGTTAATAAACGGAGTAGATTTCAGACCTAAATTAATCACAACTCTACAATTCACAATTAATGTAGACGGTTAAGCATCATCAAGAACCAACTCTACCTATACGTTTGTCGAATTTAGATTTATAAACGTCCTAAATAAATTTTCTAGTAATGTTGTAAAGTAAAGATTTTCTTAAAATGATTGAATTAACAGTGATGGTATTCGTAATGGTGTTCGATATACGTATCGGTAAGACTTAACTTATAAGTTGAATAGGCCATTGAATTAACTATATGAAGTATAAATCTGATTTCATAAAAATATAATTTATAAGCAGCATGAAAGTATAGATCATAAATTTAACTCCCTAAAAATATAAATCGTGAACCTATACTGACATAAATTACTACTCCAAAATAGTTATATGTAAATTATAAACTTATACTGGTCATAAAGATATCAATTCTAAATCCAAAATAGTTAAATATAAATCATATTCTTGTACTGACTACAGAAGCATAAATTACAAATCTAAATGAGTTATAAAATTATACATTATAATTTCGAAGTATGAGTTTGCTTTCATAGAATATAAGTCATGATTAGTTGTAAAAGAATAAATTACAAATTTAATTTCATAAAAAATAATTAGGAACTTATATCACCCCTAAATTATAAATTATAACTTAGAACTATCTATAAAAACATAAATCATAAGTTTATATTATCCCTAAAAACATAAACTTGAAACTTTGATTATCTATACAAATATAAATTAGAATTGATCCTAAAAGTATAAATGATAAAATTATATTAACTTTAGAAATATAAACTATAAATTTAACTTCATAAAAATATAAATTATAATCTTATATTAGCTGTAAGAGTGTAAATTATAATCCTGAATTGGTCATAAAAGTATAAAATATAAACTACGTTAGTGATAAACATATAATCTATAACCTCATAATAAGTTGTAAATATTTTATAAACGACCCCCAAGTTACATAATCGTCGAAACAAATGTTCAGATTCATAATCTAACTTATATATGTATATATGAAACTTATAAAAGTATAACTTACATTTTTCATAAGTACCCCTCAAACTATACATTAGTCGAGAAAAATATATATAGTTTAATAAATTAACTTCTATATGTACCGTTATCAAATTTAATAACTTCTCAGATCACTTAACCATTAATTATTATATAAATGCATTAATTTAGACTATTTTACATGTATATTTAACTTACATTACCTTTACAATATAAATTCAGAAATTCTTTCATAAATAACCCTCTTAATTCATATAACCATTAACCGCTACCTAATAGCATTAATTTAGACTGTTTAATATAACATACTTAACTTAGATTACCTTTAAAATTATAATTGAAAATTTTTCCTAAATGACCCTCCTCAAAATATATCTATCCATAATTACACTAATACAGACTACTTATGTGTGTATATGTATAAATATGTATATGTGTGTATATGTGTGTATATATGCATATATTCATCTTATATTCGATTTAAAAAAATGATAACTCTTAAAATTCCTGAATGACCCCCAAGCTGTATACCCGTGGTAATTTCATAAAGATATCAAGGTACATTCGCCGTTTATCATTATTGATATTGTCATTATAACATTACTGCCACTACCATCAGTACTACTACTATTACATTTTATTGTTATCATTACTTTATCATGATTAATCTTATTAACTTTATTTTCCCCGGTAACCCCACTAAACTGATTATATTATTAAAATAATTATTATTTCTTAAAAATAAAATTTTGAACAAAATTATCGATTTTGGGATTCCCCTAATGACAAATTTAATTTTAGAACATTTACACCCAATAATATTAAAGCAAATCACTAAGGTTTAATTTTAGTAACACCCCCCCCCCCAGATAAATAATGGTCGAAGACGACATCAATATTAATAGCTTAAATTATATGTATGTGTATATATGTGTGTATGTATGTGCGTATATGTGTATGTATATATATGTATAAAATAACCTTATAAAAATACAATAACCTTCCCCCTCAAGACCCGCATGTTGTATAATAGCCACAACCCCTTTAAGGTAATAAAGTAAAAATAAAATAGTTTATTAAAGCTATAAAGACAAATTTATTTTCCAATCAAATCAAAAACCAAATGCAATTGTTGACTAAATTTATCAGATCAAATCAAAAAAAAAGGAAAAACAAATTCAATTGTTAACTTAATTTATTTATTTCAAGCACTGAATTTTCACATCGTTTTTCTGTGAGTCGTGTTTGTACCAAATTATATTTATATGCCCTTCAAGTTTGTATAGGCATATTTGGGAAAGTAATTGTAGTAAAGAACCTGCGTAAATTGGACATATATCTTCTAACGATAGTCCGTGGACCTAAAGAGTGCCCGACAATTACAGTGCAATTAGTGCGCTCACTTTTTGCGAGCACTCACCCAGTTGATACACTACCAACGTTGATCGCTCAACGGGTATCAATTGGCAGGACCATCGTTGTATTCTGGGTTACGCTGGAAACAGCACTAAAGAGCAAAATAATTGATCATCAGTAACCCACCAGTCTCGAACAGGAAAAAGAGAAATAATAGAGAATAGTTTTTGTAACGAAGTTAGTAAGGAAAATTACCATAGATACAGTATTGAAATTTTAAATTATTTATCGTTTCCATGTAGAAAGCAGTTATAGTGACATTGTGATGATCTTACAGCCGTGTAATCCAAGAGACAGGAAAATGGTTTAACAACGATAACATTTCATATTAATTCAAAATTGAACTACAAGACAAACTCCAAACCAACAAAATGCATGCCCAGTTGCCAAAATATACGAAATGTATAAAATAATAATATTACGACCAGTAGCTGCTCACAAATAATGCATAAGTCTTAATGGAATCCATTTGTTTACATCAGAATGTCTAAACTATTAAAGCACTAGGGTCAAAGGTGGATTTATGCATTGGCGTAGGGGGCGCGCGACCCGGGGCTCACAAAACTCTAATTTTACACTTTTTTTATGGGTTTCATATGTGCAATTTCAAAAACATACAATGCTACTTATTTTGAATTATTTTTTAAATACTGATCTGTAAAACTGATGAGAAATGTGTTAATGAAACAAGAAGTTATAAATTATAACTAAATACGGCAATAATAAATAATTTTTATTAATCATTAATTTATTGATATTAAACGCAAAATGCCTTCGCTAGTATTCTAATCATTTAGACTATTAAATATTTTATTTTCATTTCAATGGTAGCAGGAAAATAAAGCGACAAAAAAAGACAAATTAAAAAAAAGATGCGAGCAAGCTGGCAACCAACAGAAAGGAGCATTGGATAAATATTCAACAGGTCCTGATCAGTCAGGCCATCATAATTCAAGGAGCTTTCATCAGTCAACGAAAAGAGTTAGTTGAAGTTGAAAATCAAGGTATCAACAATGATAACAGAAATGAATAACCATTCAATAGTCAGCCAGGTGAAAACCAATAGAAAAAAATATTGATCCATTAGAAAATGTTGAAAAGCAAACGGAATATATACCATTCGAAGTTTCAATACAAGATATTGCTGTCTGGCTAACCATTTTATTTGATGAAATGGTTTAATTTTTAATTGCAAATAAACCAAAAAATATAGGCGATATAACTAAACATTAAATCGGTCTATAAACATGGTGACCGCATTTACTACAGAGACTTGTGTAAAGATAATTTTTACAGAAAAATTTCGAATGGTGAAAAAGAAGAAAGGACGTGATTAAGTTTTTCCAGAAACATCAAAAGCTAATTTATTATTATCCGTGCAAAATGTTTTCGGGCTTAAAGTCTAAGTTGATTACAGGATTCCAAAATTGGAAACATATTGGAAGACTTTGTCCGAGCATGAAATGCCAAAAGAGCACGTCGCTTCAATGTGTACATTATACAAGCGCTCTTCTTCATTAAATCGCATCGATGTTGAAAATCTTCAAATTATTTTACAAAAGAAAATTATTGGAAAGAGGTTCTGCGAAGAATTATATCTCAATAAAATTCCTCGCAAAGTTGGGCATTGCTTTTAGAGGCCATAATGAGAATGCAACATCTTCGAGAAAAGGCAATTATTTGACTACTTTAGAGTATTTGAGCGAATACGATGAATTTTAAAATTGCATTTACAAAAGTATAGTAATCAAGGCAGCGGACATGTAAATTACTTGTCTCATCAGACGTGTGATGAACTTTTGAAAATAATTGCCGATTCTCTTATGGCACACATTTTGGAGGAAATAAAATACGCAAAATATTATAGTATCATTTTAGATTCTACACCCGATGTTGTACATGTGGATCAACTTACCTTCGTAGTGCGTTATTTATCAGAAAATGGGGATATTAAGGAAAGATTTTTAATGTTCTTCCCTATAGAAAGACATGATGCGGAGTATTTAGAAGAGACAGTTTATCTACCTTGAAAAATTTGCCAGTAGATATTAAATATTGTCGTGGACAATCGTACGACAATGCCGCAAATATGTCGGACAAGTACAATGGTCTACAAACAAGAATAAGACAACATGCTCCATCAGCAACGTTTATTCCGTGCTCTAGTCAATTCACTTAATTTAGTTGGTAATGTAGCTGGAGAGAGTTGTAGTAATGCGTCCGGATATTTTTTATTCGTGCAAAATTTGTTTGTTTTTTCTCTGCATCACCTATTCGATGAAACATGAATACAATAAATTAGATAAAGGGTCTTATACATTAAAGAAAGTGTCAGATACAAGATGGTCTGCCAGGGCTGATGCAGTTTTAGCGTTAAAATGTGGTTACTAAAATATTAAAAAGGCTTTAGATGAAATATGTAACTCCCCAAAAGAAAATAATTTGTTGTTACTGAACAAAATCATTACTTAAAAATATGAACGATTATGAAACTGCTGTTATGACAGTTCTATAGAATAAAATTTTGCAACGAATCAATGTAACAAGTTAATCTTCACAATCTATTGACAGCACAATTTTAAAGGTGCGTCATTATTGAAAAGTGTAGAAACTTTTATTAATGAAAAAATTAGACATAATTTCATCGAAATAGAATCAGAAGTGAAAGAACTTACAGATAAATCATTTGAAGATGATCGCAAGAAAAGATGTACAGATAATCGAAAGGATTTTTTTCTACATAATGTATTCTACGTTATATGCGATCATTTAATAGCAGAACTGAACAGGCATGGACAAATCTATGAAAATGTTATAAATAATTTTAAAGTTTTTTTCGTATTTAACTTGTGTGTAGAAGAAAAGAAAAAATGCGTTAACAATTTAGTAGAAATGTACAAAGATGACATTGATTCAAGTAATTTTAAAGATGAGTTGGAACAGTTTTTAATATTTTAGATGAAGAAGACATATGAAGGTAACTTTTCCAAATGCGGAAATTATTTAAAAATTTTGTTAACCATGCCGATTTCAAATGCATCGGGTGAACGCAAATTTCCTTGTTTAAAAAGAGTTAAAAATTATCTAAGAAAGTCAATGTCAAAGGAAAGACTTAATAATACGGCTATTATATATATAAAGAACGATTTACTCGAAATTATTGATTATGATGACACGCATTTTTATTTTCCTTGTCTCTCGTTTTATTGGGGGCCCAATATTTTTTTCAGCGCCCGGGCCTCAACTGACCTAAATCAGCCACTGACTAGGGCTTATCATTACTTATTTACTTTTATTTAAAGGTACAAACATTTAAAAGATCATCATATTAATAATTTATAAAAAGAATTAAGGTATCTCTTAGTATATAAACTTTTAATAGTACTAAAATACAACTTTGTAAAGCTTTATGATCTTTAAGATTACTAAAGTAATTACACAATATATATGAATTTAATAAATACAATTACATTTTAAAGTTTTTGATTTAAAATATAATTTAAAAGAAATATAAATAATTTAATTTCTTTTCAAATCTTTTGATTTATGATTTATCGTTGAATTATTTACTGATAAGTGTTTAAATAATCGTGTAGATTTTCTGAGTATATGTTTAAATACATGAAATATTCATTTTTTATTTTCAATCCCTCTATTAATCAAAGTAAATTTCTTGATTTAAATTAAATAATAAATCATATTTATAGATATCCGTCGATGCATTTATTCATCTAGTAAATTATCTGCCAAAAATTACTATGAAATATTAGGTTTAAGTAAAAATGCCGACGCCAAAGAAATAAAAACTAAATATTATGAAGTAAGATTGACATAACTGTAGCTTTAATTTATTATTATTTAAAGCTTGCTAAAAAGTATCATCCAGACGTTAATAAAAGTAATAAAGAATCAGCAGCGAAATTTCAAGAAGTTAGTGAAGCTTATGACGTACTCGGGGATGCTGAAAAGCGCAGACAATATGATACTTATGGAAACTCATCTTTCAACAAAGGTTTTGCAAACAACACGTCTTCACAATCTTATGGAACTAATAATTATACATATACCTATCATTCAACTATTGATCCTGAAGAATTATTTAAAAAAATCTTCAATGAATTCAGTGAAGGTATGCGTGGTGGTTTCAATGATAACATTTCTACAGATGATGGTAAAGATTATTTTGAAAGTTTTTATGGACATGGCCCAACAAATGAAGTGATATTAGAATTGACTTTGGATGAAGTAAATAATTAATTAATTTCTTTTATTTGATTCTAATTATTTGTTAATTAAATTAAATTTTTTAAAATTAAATTCAAAATACTGAAAAATTTTTTACAATTGTCTTATAATGCGAATTATTTGGGATTATAAAGAATGGCAAGGAAATACTTTGGCAAAATGCATAATTTTTGTGCTTCCTCGTGTTCTCCACACGAGCATTCTCCTCATTTGCAATTAATTTTTATTATTGTATTATACTACTTTTTATAGTCAGTAGATAAATTGAATAAAATAATTAGTTGATATATTATTTGGGGAGGGTCGGTACCTCTTGCTATCACTCATGCTTAGTTCACTGAGTTGTGACAGATTGACTACAATACACACGTATAATTTGATTGGTGCACGTATGCATAATTTATATTCTATTAATAGTAACATGCAAATATCAGGCAATTCAGAAGCAATGTGTATGCAAATTTACATCATCTTATAGAGATTTTTATGTTGAAACCAGTGAGTAAAAAAATTTTTAAGAAAAATTGATTATTTCAAATAAAAATTGGAAATTTTGAAAATCAATAATTTCCTAAAAATTTCGATAATATCTTGTAGAGAATTTTTTTTTGAATTTAACGAGGTAAAAATATTTTAGGAAATATTGATTATTTAATATAAAAATTAAAAATTATGAAAATCAATAATTTCTAAATATTTTCATCATTAACTTTTAGAGAAATTTATTCTGAATCTAATGAACTCAAGATATTTTATGAAATATTGATTATTTCAAATTAAAATTGAAAATTTTGAAAATCAATAACTTAAAAACTTTTGATATATCATCTGTATCATACAATATAAAGTTCTTTGGAAACTATTCTGTAGATCACTTGAGAACTCGATAATTTTGAAAATCGATTTTCAACCAAAAATTCAGACATCCAGTTTCGGGAGATTTGATTTCCCCTATAAATCCGAAAATTAGTTGAAAAATGCTATAATTTGAAATTTGTTTTAAAACGCGCGCCAAAAATTTCAAATATTTCAACTGTGTCCCTATACTATCCTGACTATCTATTATCAATAAACTCCGACTATTATCGTTGATTTTTTATTGAATTTCTTTTAAATCACGCGCTATTACTTTAAACAGCACATATATATATTTATTTCCTATTTAACACAAATTTTCAGCATTGGATTTTACAAGTGTTCAATTTTTTGTAAAATAAAACAAAATAAATATTGATTTATAATCAAAATAAAGATGAAGTTCTTTTTTTCTAGAAGATATTTTGTAGTTAATATATAAATTTAAAAAATGAAAATTATTCAATTCAGTAGGATTTTGTTTTTGTTTTATGCAAGGAATGTTGATCATTATTTTGTGTTTTGTTTAACACAGATGTAAAAGTCGTGAAGATAAAACAAACTAAGGATTTAACATGATATTAATAAATGGGTTTTTACTTGAAATTAACACAAAGTTTAGGCGGTTAAAGGAGTGGAGAAAGATATTATCGTAAATTGTATTGCTAAATGTCCGAAATGTAAAGGAAGAGGTGCCGAGCCAGGAACAGGCGTTGCGATATGTACTGATTGTCACGGTACTGGTAGGAAGACACAAAATTCTGGGATATTTATTTTACAGCATAAATGCGGTAAATGCAAAGGTACTGGTACACTTATCAGATCTCCGTGTTCTGAGTGTCAAGGGAAAGGAAAAACGGTTCAAAGAAGAAAAGTTTCTATCGCTGTTCCAGCTGGTAAGTTTAAGATATTTTTTTTAAATCATTATATACCCTTCAGTATTTACTATATTATTTTATTCAAATTAACAAGCGGTCCTCCTAAACCTCACAAAATTATAATACTTTGAGTTGAAATATATTTAATGATGTTTTTTTGTCACAATTAGAAAAATTAATGATTTTATTTAGTTCAGTTTTTATTATAAATATCGTATTATATTAACTTTCTTAATCTTTAATCTATATATTTCATAATTTATTAATAATTTAATAATTGATTTAATATTAATAAATAAATCGATTCCTAAATTATTATATTAGATATATTGTTTTATTATTATTATTATTATTATTAAACAATACAACTGTCTCACGATGGTACTTATACTTATACTTTTACAATAATAAGATCTTTTGAAATATTCTTTAGTGTGTAAAATTTTTAGATTTATCTTTAGAACATTATTTAATTTGATTCTTACAAAAATATCAAAAATTATAATTTTCCATAATTTAAAATTTCGAAAATCAAAATTATAAACACCAAAAATGTTTCTTGAAAAAAATCATGTAACGATCGAAAAAATAAAGTTATACTACATTATTTCAAAAACCAAAATTTTCAGACAAAAAATTTCATCTAGTCAAAAATTAAATGAAGATTAATAAAATCGTAAATGAAAACAAATCAAAGATAAAAATAATGTTTTTTTTTGCCACAATTAAAAAATGAATCATTTCATTAAGTTAATGGATCTTATTATAAATATCTTATTATATTAATTTCCTTAATCTGTAATCTATATATTTCCTAATTTATTAATAATTTAATAATTGATTTAATATTAATAAATAAATCGATTCCTAAATTATTATATTAGATATATTGTTTTTTATTATTATTAAACAATACAACTGTCTCATGATGATACTCATACTATTCAATAATAATAATATCTTTAGAAATATTCTTTAGTGTGTAAAATTTAATATTTATCAAGAGATTCTTATCAATTTGATTCTTACCAAAATATCAAAAATTATAATTTTCCATAATTGATGTTTTCGAAAAACAAAATTATCAACAAAAATGTTTCATGAAAAAATCATGCAAGGATCGAAAAATAAAGTTCTCTTACATTATTTCAAAAACCAAAATTTTCATCTAGTCAAAAATTAGATGAAGATAAATAAAATTGTAAATGAAAACAAATCAAAGGTGAAAATTAAAGATTTTACTTAGAAAAGAAAAAATTTGCCATGACAAAAAAAAATTTTTCTTGACCAAAAAATATATGTAAAATCAAAAATTTTCCAGATCAATAATTTCCCTATACCAAAATTTCTACCGAAAAATTCGAATGCAAAAAGTTCAAAAACCAAAATTTTTTTAGAACAAAAATTTCGTATGTAGTCAATAACCAAATGAAGAAAAATTAAAGAAATTGTAAATGAAAACAAATAATAAGTGAAAGAAAAAGATAATTGATCAAAATTTCTAAAGACAAAGGGGATTGGGGTACTGCAAAGGGATGAAAAACAACTTCTGTGGGAATGTAACGATTCATAATATTTATTTAAAATAAAGAATAAATATAAAATAAAAGAATTTAAAGTAGATTTATGCAGGAATTGATCACGGACAAACAATTAGGAAAATAATCGATGACGGCTTTACAGAGTCCCAAGAAATCTACGCCACTATTAAAATAATAAATAACTCCAAATACTCAAGAGTCGGTGATGATGTTTACTCGGATTTGGAAATCCCGTTGTCACTGGCCGTTGTTGGGGGCACAATTGAGGTTACAGGGTTATATGGGAAATTTTCTGTGGAGGTTTGCTGATTACTGTTTTAATTGTCAATGCATCTTGATTTTCACATTTTGTCACACATTTCTAATTGTATATTCAAATTGAAGCGGCTTTCTGCCTTTGGAATTTTGAAAACAGTTTTATAATAAAAAAAATTGTAAATATTTGACTCTCGAGAGAATAAGCAATTGAGGGAGGGAAAGTGGCGATTTTCACAGATTTACCAGAGATATTTTATTATTTTTATTTTATTATTATTATTATTATTATTATTATTATTATTATTATTATATTATTATTATTATTATTATTATTATTATTATTATTATTATTATTATTATTATTATTATTATTATTATTATTATTATTATTATTATTATTATTTTATTATTAATTTAATTTTTATTTTATTATTAATTTATTTTTATTATTATTATTATTATTATTATTATTATCATTATTATTATCATTATTATTATTATTATTATTATTATTATTATTATTATTATTATTATTATTATTATTATTATTATTATTATTATTATTATTATTATTATTATTATTATTAATATTATTATTATTTTATTATTAATTTAATTTTTATTTTATTATTAATTTATTTTTATTATTATTATTATTATTATTATTATTATTATTATTATTATTATTATTATTTTATTATTTTATTATTGATTTATTTTTATTTTATTATTATTATTAATTATCTATTTTATTATTAATTAATTTCATTGTTATTTTTATTTTTATTTTTGTTATTAATATTTTATTATAAGAACTTTTTTTTCCAATTTCACCACTGATTTTTTTCCTTTGTATTTATTAAAAGGAGCTTGAATACTATAAATCAGTAAATATATCGATATTTCTGATGTTCACGAATTTTCGGCAAATATTTGTTTATTTATTTCAAGCTCTTTAATAAATTATTGTTATTATTTTAATAATAATAATAATAATAATAATAATAATAATAATAATAATAATAATAATAATAATAATAATAATAATAATAATAATAATAATAATAATAAATTATATATTCTTTTTTATATAAACGATTTATTGAATATTTCTTAATAATTTTATTCGTAATATCAAATGCTATTGGATAAATAATGCATTATGCGATTGCGTTGAAAATTCAAATTCAATATTTGCTATATCTAATAGTTAAATTTATCACAAAGAAAAATTGAACCTAAATAGAGTTACAATATATATTATATAAATAATAAAACTTTAGTGATTAATAATCTAATATATAAAGATGAAAGTTAGTTTGTTTGTTTTCTATAGAATTCCTCACCCTTGGAGCTAGGGCTCTGAAATTTTGCATTTGATCCTCATTTGACCCGGGAAAAGTCATAGGCTGTTTCAACCCCTAGGGTACCCTTAGTCGGTTTTTTTGTCTGTCCGATCAGCAATTTACCATATAAATAATAATTTATTATATGCTTGCTACTCGCAGTTGAAAGTAATATAATTTAGTCAAAAGTTTTCAAAAGCAGAATTCAAACATGGAGAATTTGAATTTGATTTGATTAGTGAACCAGTTTGCAATATGAAAAATATTGCCAGTTCATTTAATTCGATTTAAATTGGAGTGCGTTTTCGATTTTACAAATTGAATTCTTATTGTGAATTAAACATGTAGTTGAAGCAGTTATAAAATTAATACTGGAACGTAATAACATCATTAAACAAAAAACTAATTTAAATGAATTATTATAATAAATGCAAACAGCTAGTTATTTGTATATATATAATAATTAATTAATTAATTTTCCTATGAAATCTATATATTAATCGATTTCCAAATTAATAATTGCTAATAATTCATTAATTAATTTAATAAATTCGCATCCAGTTAAATTTGGTGTATAAAAATTAGAAATGTGTGAAATACAAAAACTCTGTTGGATTATTAGAAATTTGGGATAATTATTAATAATTTTCAAACTGCAGATTCCTCCCAGCACAAATAGTAGTGATAGAATTACAGTTCCATACAAAGGTATTAAAAAGCAAAATAGCCGCTTGCAAGGATCTCACATTTTCAACATAAAACTTGTCAGTCCGAAGTGAGAATTATTAAAGGGTTTGTCATAAGGAGTTCTAATAACCGAGAAATAATTTAGGCGCCTTACAAATTTCCAACGAGCATTGATTGAAGTTTTTTCGGAAAGTGAAAAAAATATCAAATTTAGTCTAAACAAAAGTCTCTTTTTTTCTTTGGCGTAATTGTTATTAATTGGCTATCGGCCTTTGTCAGGTTCTTCCTCAGATATCGAGCATATGAAGGCTCTTCTTCACAGTTTTACTCAGCAGAACAATTACAACTCTAAAATGAATGATATCAACTCAGATTCACGGATTTCTTATCAGCCTGTGACAGCGAAGGATTTTGTTGTATTGCTCAAGGAAGGATGGGAGAAGCTCAAGAATTTCTTTCGCTGATTTATTTTTGGAATGATTTCGAGGAATAGAAATGAAATTTATTTTAATAAATGGAAATTAATAAAATCAATTTGGTTTTGTTTTATTTGTTTTAATTAATAAAATTTCTAATAAACAATTTTTATAATAATAATTTTTTAAATAATAATTAATTGTTTTATTTAATTAATTAAATTTTTTTGATGATTATTGATTTTGCTTTAATATATAATTTAATTTTAATAATAAATGGTTTTATTTAATTAAATTTTAATTAAATAATTTTTGTTTATAATAATGTTTCTTTGAAAAATTAATAATTGTTTTAATTAATTAAAATGTAATTTATTATTTTTTATTTATATAAAGGTTTTTCTGAATAACAATTAATTGTTTTAATAATTTAATTAAAACAATGATTATAGATTTTTGTTTATATATAATTTAATTTTAATAATAAATGTTTTCATTTATTTGTTTATAATAATGTTTCTTTGAATGATTGTTTTAATTAATTTAATCTTTTGATTAATTTGAATTTTTGTTAAATATAATTTTAATAACAAATGTTTTTTATTTTTTTTATATTAATTCTATTTTTAAATTATAATAAATTGTTTTGATTAATTAAATTTTAATTAATTAATCTTTGTTAACTTAACGGCTTTTCTTAATAACAATTGATTACTTCAATTAATTAATTAAATTTTGATTATGTATTTTTGTTTATATATAATTTAATTTAAATAATAAACGGTTTTATTTATTTGTTTATAGTAATGCTATTTTCAAATAATATCAAATTATATTTGAATAAAATAATTTAGTTTATAATGTTTCTTTGAATAACAATTGGTTGATTTAAATTTTTTATATATTTTTGATTAATTTGATTTTTTAATCATTAAAATATAATAAATTGTTTTATTTTTAATTTGTTAAATTTTTTTTGTTTATATTACTATATTTTCTAAGTATAATTTTTACATTAGCTTTCAAATTAATGAAATTTGTATAATAATAAATATACGAAATTTTTAATTAAATGCATTTTTGTTTGATATTTATGATTTTCAATTAATTTCTCTCGATGTGTTCCTCATTTAAATATTTAATTAATAATATTATTTACAGTTTTTACTTAATCATTTTATCGCTTCATAATTTATTTTTGATAATATTAATGTTTGCAAATAATGATAAGTATTGTATGGTTATTGATTTCGTGATAAATTTTAAATGTTACTCTGACTCCAAGCGTGTTTTTATACGATTCACAAATAACACTTGACAACAGAAATCTTTATTGATAATCACAAATACACTTTATTTTCACACTGACAATAAATTCAACATCTGCTCGGTGACTATACAATGCTTATTGCAACACTCGGTGAGGAATTGCACTTTTGTATAACACCGGATTAAAAGATCACAAATCACTGATTGGTTTCTAAACTGGGATTTTGAGCTGGTTGCTTTCTTTGACTTTCTTCCAAACTTTATTCAAATAATCAAATAACTTCTTTTATTATTCAACTAATTCCTTTCTTCAACTCTTCTCCAATAATTATTTTCCACAATTAGTTCCTTTACAATTATTTTTGACAATCGTTTGTCCAACAACGTTTCGTCCAACGTCTAATTTTCTCCAATAATTTTATTTCTCAAATCGTCTCAAGTCGTATTTCAAATCGTATCTCAAATCAAGTGTTTTTCCACTTTCCTTCTCCTGCTTTCCCGACTGTCCCATTTTTATCTCTGACAGCTGTCAAGTTGTTTTTCCCTTTTCTCTTTTTTGTTTGACTGCATTCTCCCATCAATTCTATTATCACTGGCAAGTTGTCAAGATAAGGATATTGTTGTTTTCCTTTTTCCCCGATTTCAAAATTCTTTTTCCTTTCTGTACTAATTAATTAGTACTGACCTTGGTTTTTATTTTCCTGTTTGATTCCTTTTATTTTCTTTATCTTTCTCATTTTTAATTTCTTTTTACTTTCGTTTTCTTTTCTGAGTTCCAATAGATCATCCCGTTTGTCATGGCGATCTTCCCCCCAGGTAATTTTATTTATTTCTTTATAAATTGTTATTTAGGTATCCTCAACAGTATAAATAATATTAATGAATACAAAGTTGAAACATGTAAAAATTAGACCTCTAAATAATTATGAATCCAACATTATTGTATAAAAATATATGCAAAAATATAATAATTGGGATATTTGAAAAGATTTGTAAATCACCTTTTGTGTCCCATAATTCAAAACAAACATCTTTCTCTAAAACTGGGAAAAAGATTCTTACATAAAAATTGCTTTAGTTAATTTTCATCTGTTTCGTCCATTGATTTCATCTGTATTTTATACTGATTCTACTGTATTTTTCGTTTTGTGATATGTGATATATAGTGATTTCCCAACCACATTAAAAGATGTTCCAGTGATAGGATAGTCTGACAAAATACACTGACATAAAAATTTCACTAATAAAAATTGAAATTCGATGTACTTTTCCGAAAACCATCATTTTTCTATTATTCAAAGAAATACCTAAAGTTTGTGCATGATAATTGGAATATAATTCATTAAATTTATATTTATATATGATTTTAAAATGATTTTACAATGGCACCTAGAAACATTATACATAAAAAATATGACAATGCCTAAAATTTAACCAGTATATTTTCTAGAAAAAGAGAAAGGTCAAAAATGATAAAATTTGAAATAAAAATATTATAATATTAACATCATAATAAAAATACAAATATAAAAATTTACTAATTATTACTATTATAAGAACTCTTTTTCCAATTTCACCATTGATTTTTTTCCATTATATTTATTAAAAAGATTTTGAAAACTATAAATCAGTAAATATATCGATGTTTTTGATATATTTACTGATTTATAGTCTTCAAGCTATTTTTAATTTGTTTATGTTTGGCCAATGAAAAACTGGATAACTCTAATATCACCGGATTCCTTCGTAAATAGGGTATTGTAGAATGTGAATGCGTTTGTTAAGTTATTATTGAAGTCGAAAGTAGTAGTGACTTTGAAAAAGGTAGTTATTTTTCTTACAAAATTTTGAAATAAATAAATTAGTTTTGTAAAAGTTGAAGGGTATATCAATTACTTCTTAAAATAAAAAAATAAACGAAGTAAAAGAAATAATTCCTTTACTCTCAAAAATTCAAAACAAGTGAAGTAGATTCGGCTTGACTTTATATAGTTGGTTTTTGTGTGTCTTATTTTGATTTGATGAAACAAACGGTGCGATTTTTTAATTCATTTTGTGATTTTTATTATTTTTATTTATTTTTTAATGTTTTGCTATTTTTAAGCTATTTTTTGGTTTGCCTAATTTAATTAATTTGGTTTTGAAAATTTGTAGGAGAAAAAGTTGATAAAAAGAAGGGACACTGGGAGGTAATTGCCAGTTTGGTTCAAAACAGAAAAGAGTAATATTAAAAGGAGAAGAATAGATATAGAAATAGACGTAATAGATTATTAAAAAGTACCTATTGAAAATAAATAGGCGGATTCCATTTTAGATACCAACTAAAGAAAATAATCTATAAAAAAAGTGCAGATCAAGTTCAAAGTGTAGTTAACGATATAGCAATGAATTTTTTTGAAATTGGATAAATTATTTTGTGTTGAGTTTTATTTGATTATTTAAAAGACGGAGGACGCGGAGTCCGAGTCATTACCGACTTTATAATAATAACTCATAATAATAATAATAATAATAATAATAATAATAATAATAATAATAATAATAATAATAATAATAATAATAATAATAATAATAATAATAATAATAATAATAATAATAATAATAATAATAATAATAATAATAATAATAATAATAATAATAATAATAATAATAATAATAATAATAATTTTAATTTTATATATTTTTACAAATTATAAATTTATTTCCAAACTTGCTGAGCATGGAGTCCAAAAATAAGCTCGTAATATGAAAAAGATTAGAAATGTTACTTCAGATTTATACATCAACGTTAACATCGTTTATATGATATACAATATGTGAATTAATGAAAGAATTTGGTTACGGATCAGTGATTTAATAATAACCTAACACCTTTCATTAGTTTGCATATTTGTAAAACTTTGTTAATGCAAACAAAAAGTAAAGTTCTTTTAATACTTTTTTCAATTAGTTTGAGTAAGTATTTCCGATATTATTACAAATGACGATTATTTTTCATTTGAAAGATGTAGGGTTCGGTATTGAAAATGCTAAACGACTTTATAAAGATATTGGTAACATGGCAGATGAATCAAAGTTCTGGAGGCCCGTAAAAGAAGATCAGAGCAGTATTTTTGTTTATTTAGGAGTAACTTTTATTCAAATTATGAATGTGGTAAGTAACGCTTATTAATAATGATACTAATAATAATAATAATAATAATAATAATAATAATAATAATAATAATAATAATAATAATAATAATAATAATAATAATAATAATAATAATAATAATAATAATAATAATAATAATAATAATAATAATAATAATAATAATAATAATAATAATAATAATAATAATAATAATAATAACGACAACAACAACAACAATAACAATCACAATAAATACAATAGTCAGGGAAGAAATGGAGGAATTCTATGAATTAAAAAACTAGATTGTGGTTATTCTATAGTATAAAATTATAAGGATTTCGAATATAAATGTCATGGATCCAATGTCGTTTAGGAATGACTATCCGGAATATCCATTCTCAAATTCTTGATTACTGTTAACGGACGAAATTGATTAATATTATTGGGCACAAATGGGTATTTGGGTTTGTATTGTCATATTTGATATGGTACATGAAAAGTTGTGCAAAATGTTATCAATGGAAAAAATATGTTATGTTAAAATGTAAAAATTATTAAATTTCTTAAATAATGTTTTACGATTTAAATTTAAAAAGTAATTTAGTTTTATAACTAATTTTTTTTATTAATAAAATATTTTTAAATTATTGTTGGGATTCAACAAGAGAGGTACAAAAATCAATAAAAAATCAATAAAAACACCAAATTCACAATAAAAATTTAAAGTACAAAATATTAATTAAAAAAATCAAAAAATTAAAAATGAATATTTTCCGGGGGAAACTGGCATGGGTGGATGCCGAATAATGAGACGAATTTAACTATAATAAAATATAATCAATGGGGGTCCCTCGAAGGAATAAATTACAAAAAATTAATTAACTAATGGAGAACCCGAGCAAATGGGAAAACCGAGACAATGGAAAACCTGGGCAGTTTGAGAGAATCTGAGTTATCAATAAAATTAGAGAAGGCAAATAAATCAGCCGACTCAAAGTAAATAAGGGCGGACCGCCAAAGGAAACGGGCAAATTCCTCAAAGCAATTAGAGTGGTAAGAGGAAGCCCGAGGTGAAGTTGGATCCAAACTAATTTAACAAAGTAAAATCAATTATAGAATAGTTATAAAAGCGACCGTCAAGTTAACAGAATTAGCCAAGAAAAAGAAACAAGAAGTTTAGCGAGAGTGACAAAGAAAACTTTGAAGTTAGTATCAATTGAATAATTTAAATCGAACGTACCAGAAATGGACATTTCCCGTTGGAAGTTTTATCCCTGCGTAAGATTTGTAGTTTTTTTGAAAAATGCAGAATAAAAATGGTCAGGAGTCAGACAGTAATACGACTTGCAAAAAATACCCAACATTATTTAGTTTATAATTTTTAAAAATTTAATAATTTTGTGCGAATAAGCAATTAAAAATCTTTTTGTTTCTACCTGATAATGAATTTGTTACAATGACATTAATAAAAATAATAATAATAATAATAATAATAATAATAATAATAATAATAATTATTATTATTATTATTATTATTATTATTATTATTATTATTATTATTATTATTATTATTATTATTATTATTATTATTATTATTATTATTATTATTATTATTATTATTATTATTATTATTATTATTATTATTATTATTATTATTATTATTATTATTATTATTATTATTATTATTATTATTATTATTATTATTATTATTATTATTATTATTATTATTATTATTATTATTATTATTATTATTATTATTATTATTATTATTATTATTATTATTATTATTATTATTATTATTATTATTATTATTATTATTATTATTATTATAAATATATGGAAACAATATGAAAAAATATTAATTTCTATAGAAGCATAACTACCACTTCATTAATTAATAATGCTGGATGAGAGTAGTTGAAAAACAATGTGTTTTAATGTAACAAATGATACGTAAAAACAAAAACAATTAGTCTTGTAAAAAAACCCGCTATTGTTCTTTTATTGCTATTAAAGAAAATGTAATTATATAAATGTATTAACATTTTACATTATTTATCTCGAAATAATAGAAAAATCTGATTCAAAAAGTGATTATTTTTCTATTGTTCTTGACTATTTGAATGCATGTGGAATGTTTAGGAATCATCGGTAATAATTTTTATTTCAGTAGATTTTTATTTTATTCCAACATTTGGTTAATTATGGTCATTTTCGTTGTAATTCAATAAAAGTTTTGTTTTTTATGTTTTATCAGTTAATTTTTAGCAAGATTATTTGGATATTGAAATAGAATTTAAACATTTTTATATTTCTATAGTGCGGTGGCAATGACGAAGAGATTTTAGAAGGAGGACTGTGGGAAAAGAGAATGAAAAAAGGAAAATTAACGAGATTGAGAAACAAGATTCTCAATGATATAAAGGGTAAGGAAGTTAGCGAATGGTTGGAGGAATATGAAGATCAAAAGGAGAGTCTAGATGAAGAATTAGGGGATCTAAGAACGATCAATAAATTGCAAAGATTGGACATCACTGCAATCTTAGATAAAGACCTGCAAGAGATCGAGGGAAAACATCAAATGAATGGGGCACTGATGGATAAAAAAGCAAATCAATCTTTTATGGAAGAGAACGAAAATGAGAATGATGATACAATCAAGAAAAATAATTCAGTCCGTAAAAGAAAACTGGAAAGTCTACAAAAATTTACAATACCTGTCTTTGAAGGCAAGATGAAAGAGTACGAACCATGGAAAGCAGCTTTTACTGCGTGTGTTGACGAAGCAGATGGTAATGAGGTTGAAAAGATGTTTCACCTGCACAAGTACCTTCACAGAGAGCCATTAAAGTTAATTGAAAATCTAGGATATTCGTCAAAGGCCTATCAAATGGCAAAAGAGAAGTTGGATAGGCGATATGGTGGGGATGAAAGGATATATTTATCAATGTTAGAGGAGATGGACCAGTTCAGGCCAATTCGAGAAGGAGATTTGAAGGATTTAGACTTATTTGTTGGATTATTAGAAACAGTCACCGTTCGATTTAAATCCACTGGGAAAGAATCCGAGTTAAAGACTGGATGTCTTTTTCAAAAGTGTTTGGGCAAGTTAACTAATCTTGTTTATAAATGGAAGAAAGACAAAATAGAAAAGGAATTGCGGGAGACGACAGAGGATTTGAGAAGATGGATACAACAAGAAGCGGAGATCCTAAGGTTCACTAACGAGGTCGTGTATGGGACTCAACCAAGCACCAGGATTTATGATGGGCCAAGAAGGTGTGTCTAGAGGAAGAGAAAACTTCAATCCAGGAGGTCGGACGCATTTTACGAGGCAACCAGATGGCAGAGTTAAAAGTGGAACGGTCATACAGGCGAATAACTCTAACTTCTATAGATTAGAGTGTGTACAATATGGTGGTCAACATTACCTAAACCAATGTGACAATTTCAAGCAACTCACAATTTCAAAAAGGAAGAAAGTCATCGAAGAAAAGAAACTGTGCAGGATTTATTTCAAAAGAAATAACATGGCCAAGGAATGTCGTAAAGAATCTTTCTGCAAGGTTACCGCATGTAAGCAAAGACACAACGAATTATTACATGAAAGACAGCTCAGTGAGGAGAGTGAAAAAGGTAACAACACGATGTTGACCCAGAAAGGGATGAACGAGAAAAACCTAAGACCTTACCTTAGTTTAAGAACAATTCCAATCTACCTGGAAAATGGGAACAAGAAAATAAAAGTCAATGCACTGTTAGATGATGCAAGCTCAGTAAGCTACATCAATCTAAGAATTTTAAAGGAGCTTGATTTAAAAGGAGTTGAAAAGAGGACACTGATAGGGGTTATCGGCGGTAATGTCCAACAAATGATGGCTACTCCAGTGACCATGAAGTTAATTAGTAATGACGGCCGATTGACGAAAAACTTCAACGCACTGGCCGTCAAAAATATCACGGGAGAAATGAGGGTAGTAAATTGGGCAAGAGAAAAACATAAGTGGACTCATCTTAAGGGCATCCATTTTCCGATGCTAGACTAAAGACAGGCAGTTGAAGTGTTAATAGGGGCTGATTATTTAACACTTCAACGAGCACTCAAAGAAATCGATGGTAAGTTGGATGAACCGATTGCCCGTTTAACTCCACTTGGCTGGACATGTGTTGGAAGAACCTCAGTGGGAAGAACTTGGAATCATCAAAGCAATTTCATAAGAACGTTCTTTGGTAATTTCGATGATTTGCAAAGACAAATGGAACAATTTTGGGAGATTGACGAAGGTGGCTTAAAGGAAAATACATTTGCAGCGAAAGACCAGGTGATTTATGAGAAAACAAAATCTGAGATGAAGAAAATAGACGGACATTTCGAGGTGAAAGTGCCATGGAAAGAGTCACCAACATCTTTGCCCAATAGTGATAAAATGGCAGAAAGTCGGCTGCGAAGTTTAGCTAAAAGGCTTGAAAAGGAAGATTTACGAACTAAGTATCAGGATAAATTGAATGAGCATTCCATCTCTAATATTGACAACCACAATAAAATCTTAAATGAAATGATCGAAGAATTGAGATAGGAAATGAATGAGCTAAAGATAAATGATATGAAAAAAGTTGAATCAATTGCATCTTTGAGAAATGAAATTAATAAGCTAAAGAAAAATGCTATGAGAAAAGATGAATCAATTGAATCATTAAAATATGAAATCAATGCGATAAAGCAAGAAAATCAAGAGCTGAAAACCATGATGAGAAATAGCAATAATAATTTGTGGATCAAATTGGATCAAATGGATATCGAGATAAATGACAGGTGCAAAAATGATACGGTCAAATCGGTAAATGAGCAAATTGAATCTATCAATCAATTGGAATTGGAACAGCAAATGAAACTTGTCGACAGAAAATTCCAAGAATTGAATGGAAATGTGCAAATCATTCACCAGGTGAAGGCTGACAGTGATAGGATGGCGAAGGAAATGTAGGAAATGAAGGGGGAAAGGGATAAACTGACACGGGAAATAGAGCGAATCAATAAATTCCTGAAAATAATGGGCAGTTGCAGCGGTTAACCGGGAGGGTAATCGAAGCGATTCCTGGAGAAGAAAGAAAATTATGTGCGATGATAATTAGATGTAAAGGAAAGGAGATATTGAGATGTATCTTCAAATTATGTTTGATTATAAAAGAAGAAGGAGAAGCTAATGGGGATTTGAGATTGACACTAAGGTGTCAAAGGGGGGAGGATGGTGAATTATGAGGTTAATTCGCGTCTGTGTGCGCGTTGTATTATGAGATGGTGTTTGTGTTTGTAGGCGCATACAGAAGCGACCAGTGTCATTTTTTTTGGTGAATTATCATTTATGTCTCGCGTCTGTGTGCGCATTTTACTTTTTTGGATTGATTTGTGTGCGCACACAGACGCGGACAATTGTGGAGTTATTCGGTTTTTTTTATGAATCTTCGTATCGATTTTGGATTTGTGTTTTGCTGGAATTTATGTAATTTTTGAATTGATCGATTTGTTTAAAAGATTGGAATTTTCGAGAAGGTTTTGTTTTGGAAAAAAAATAAATTTCTTTAATGGCTTCGATTAATACAGATAATTACTATGATCATAAATGCAACAGGGACGTTTACACATCTCAGGATGATAAATGTGTGACGTGCAATGATGGATTTATTGAAAGAATTGAATCTGATAACTCAATGGAAAGTGATGATGATGCCTTGAATTTTTTTCATATTATTCGTCATAACTCAATGGAACGTGATTATGATGCCTTGAATATTTTTCATATTATTCGTCATATTCCTGGTGGAAGTACTACAAACAAAACTGATGGTTCCTTTTTTTATTACTTCAAGAGATCCTGATAACAGAAATAGTTTTTTGGCCAACTAATATCAAATTTATTTGGTGGATTGCTGCCGCTGGATTTTAGAACCGATTCGTCAGATTACATATTTTCAGATCAAAGTTTCGACAATTTTGTAACGAGTATTATGAATCAATGTGAACAGAGTGGTCCTCCACCAGCAAATGAGGCAGATATTGTAAAATTACAAGTCTAGAAAATCACCGCAGCTAATGATAAAGGTTCCATTTGTCTGTCAGATTATGAGGTGGCCTATGAAGTGTACGAGTTGCCCTGTCAGCATGGATACCTTGTTCAGTGCCTAGAAACGTGGATGATTAAACAAATAATAATTAATTATATTAATTAATTAATTAATAGTAATAATAATAATAATAAATAAAAATAATCATAATAATAATTAATAATAATAATTAATTAATTAATTAATAATAATAATTAATTAATTAATAATAATAATAATAATAATAATAATAATAATAATAATAATAATAATAATAATAATAATAATTTCAAAAACAATAAATCTCACGCACTAAAGTACGTTTTAAACATATCTACAATTATTTTTATAAGGTAACTAATATGATGAGAGAATATAACCAAATTACCTTACCACTTCATTTTTACTTAATTGTGATTATGATAACAATGATGGACTATATTTTTTATTCATTAAAACAGTTTTTTTTGATTTATTATCGTAATGAGAATAAATGAAATGTTACAAGAGACAAAAACAGTTTAAATATTATCAAAAAAACTATTGTAAATCATTCATAAAAGTAATTTGATAAACATATTTGAACTAATCCATTAAAAATGTCCTTGATTTATCAAACATAAATAAAAATGTTAAATAAATACCAATTATTTTCTTCAATGATTTAACAATGTAACTTTTACTCCAAATGACACTTGTATATTTTTGTACTAAACTCTCCACTCAACTCTGACAACTTGCCTTTGAAATAGAATTTTATCCAGATTTGAATGGTTCCAATAACTTACATAAGTATTTTAATTTTGATTCTTTTAACCAGTCTCTAAATAAGCGTGGAAGTGGTAGTCATTTGGAAAGGATTCCTTGTATTGTTATTACCCTTGTTGCTACTTTTATGCATAATAAAGTTTATAAATGTTCAAATAGTTATATTATTATAATAATTAAATTACCTTTGGATTGATTTATATTTTTGTAAAAAGTATTACCATATTTCCCTAATGTAAATTTAAAACAGTAACCGTCTTATTTACAGTCAAAATATCAAACTATAATAATAAATTGACAAGGAAATTGACAAGGGCTATCTTATAGTCGCATTTTTTTCATTTGTATCAAATATATTATTTGCAGCAAAAGGCTTAAATTATCATTTAATTGTTTAAAATTTAATTAATGCTGCTATTAAGAAATTACTTTATATTCAACATTAATGTAATTCAAATAAATAAATACCTAAGCCATTTCCTCTTTCTTTAATAAATAAAATATTTCGCCTTAGAAATATTTTGTATTGGAAAGAACAGGATCTATTTTAGGTTGAAATATTTCATTCAATAAACACCGCCGGAATGGCTTATTTGTATATATATATATATATATATATATATATATATATATATATTATGAATTATGTTTTTTATAAATAATTCTGCTAACGATAAATTATTTTAAAGTTTAAATAATTTTATTAAATAACAAATAAAACTTTCTAAATGTTGACAAAAATAAAATTGTGAAAGTTTTAGAATTTGGATTGTAGACATTCAGAATGATTCTCAAATTTTCTTAAATAATGATGAATTAAAACGGCATTATTATTATTAGAAGTAAGAAAAAAGAAATAAAAGAAAGATAGAAATGTATGTTCAGAAAGAAGATTTCTAAATTCCAGGAGATTGACAAGGACTATCATATAGAGTCTATATTATAGACGAAAAATTTTCCATTAAATACATTATTCGCAGCAAAAGACTTAAATTATCGCTTTATTGTTTTATTATTATTATTATTGTTATTGTTATTGTAAGGAAGATTAATAAATAACTTATTGCATAATAATATTTCAAAATTGTAGTTTCAAAATCAGAGGTTATTGATGATGTTTGATGGTTGTCTTTGAATGTTGGAATGTATGTTTGTTTGCAGGTATTCTGTATCGATAGCTAGTAAACCAATAAACTATCTTTTTATATATTATGCAACGAAGAGCTATATAATAGTGTGTTTGATATTTGTCTTGGAGAATAAAATTTGGTACAACTGTCTCTTAACAATTATTATTATTATTATTATTATTATTATTATTATTATTATTATTATTATTATTAT
Source organism: Schmidtea polychroa (assembly GCA_959609185.1). Lineage (NCBI taxonomy): Eukaryota > Metazoa > Platyhelminthes > Tricladida > Dugesiidae > Schmidtea > Schmidtea polychroa. Next base: position 116,706 of record CAUHTR010007910.1, read on the forward strand.
TATTATTATTATTATTATTATTATTATTATTATTATGATTATTATTATTATTATTATTATTATTATTATTATGATTATTATTATTATTATTATTATGATTATTATTATTATTATTATTATTATTATTATTATTATTATTATTATTATTATTATTACTATTATTATTATTATTATTATTATTATTTATGTCAATCAATCTATGTCTTGAAAAATTTAAGAAATTCTCTAAAATGTATATAATTGTCATTATACAAATTTAGCGCGTTTTAAATTTTTATTTAAAATAAATTAAACAGGACGAGAAAAAGAAAATTCTTACAATGAGTGTCCAGTTGCGACAGGTAAAATATATTTTCCGAATTTTCATTGAAAAATTATTCTCTGAAAGGTTTGGAAGAATAAATATCTAAGTTGGAATCCTGAAAATTATGGAAACATTAGATCTATTTACCTACCTCACAACAAAATGTGGCTTCCGGATATTGTACTATTTAACAAGTAATGCATATAGTTTATTTTCAATTTTTTATGAAGCCACTAAAAGTGCGGATGGAAAATACGAAACGCAATTTCCTAATAAACCAACTTTGTACTACACTGGGTTAATTGATTGGAAAAGTCCTGCAATATTTCAGAGCACTTGTGAAATTGATGTCCGATATTTTCCATACGACGAACAAATTTGCTATCTGAATTTCGGTTCTTGGACATATAATAAAGAACAGGTGAAGTTGAGGCATATCAAACAATTGGAAATGCTCCTCAGTCAACAACATTTACAGCCGGGAACAGCTCAATGGAAACAAACAGTAAACTATTCAAAATTGCAACGATTTTCTGATGGAGCATTTTTGACAAACTACCATAAAAGCGGTGAATGGGATTTAATGGAAACACCGGCTATTTTGTCGGGGCCGACGACTACGATATTCAATACGATTACATTCGTTTTGGAGTCAAAATTCGACGGAAAATAATGTTTTACAACATTAATCTTATTTTCCCAATGGTCGGATTAAGCATCATGGCAGCCCTAAGTTTTTATTTACCAGTAAAAAGTGGAGAAAAAATAGATTTATCAACATTAATCTTATTTGCAATTGCGGTGTTTTTCGTTCTCCTCGGTGAATCGGTTCCTCCATCTTCGTTGGTCACTCCGATCATCAATCAGTATTTAATCATAACCTTTTTTTTAATCTCTTTGTCGGTAATGAGCACGGTGTTTGTTTTGAATTTCCATTTTCGTTCTCATTTGACAGACGAATTTATTCCGAAATTTATGCGACAATTTCTCCTGAAATTCCTACCGAAAATTTTGCTATTAAAACCTCCACCGAATTACGAGTATTTGAAAGTTTTGAAAAAAGATTTTCTGGTAATTATTTTTAATTTTTTATTTAATGACATTTTACTGGTGTAAATAAATTATCAACAAATAAATTGGAAATTTTTACTTATTTTACTTTTCCAAAGAGTTTAACGAGTTACAAACGTTAGATGTTTATATAAAAATAAATCTTTAAAGAATAAAGGAGAGATGACGGAGTTGATATCCTTTTTTTAGGTTTTCTCACTAAACCTTTAAACACCTCAAAGTATTTGTACATTTTTTAATATTTAAATGCACATTTATGTAGTAAAATAAGTATAAAATAATGCGCATTTACGAGCTTATTAAATATTGCATACTGGATGCGCATTGAAACGGTTAAGGCACTTAACCCTTTCAACACTGAATTAATGAAATAATACGTAAAATGTTTGCACAGTCACACCTCTATCACACTACAATTGACACTGAACAGGCATGAACCTGTTGATACACTACAAGTACTGTATTACCAACTTAACAACATTCGCATACCATAAACTACTGGAACACACATATTACATTGAATTTGGGATAAAGATGACATAGAAATATTTTTTCAAAAATGTTTGGGAAATAAAATATCCCAGGAGTGTTGTAAGGGTTAAAGACCCAACGCGACGTATACGTCATGTACTCTCTTAGTCATGGATAGTCGGTCCAGATTTTTGTAAGGATATTGTTTATAAACTACAACTGAGACTTCGATGTCGCCATTCATAGAACCAATACTCGTTTGTTCCTCCTGTTAGCGGGATCGATAGGGATTATTTCATAACCCTTAATTCTTTCTTTTTATTGAATATTTACTTTGCAGCAAAAGGCTTATTTTATAATCTACTCGTTTAACATTTATTTAATGCTGCTAACAAGAAATCATCAATTTATACTTATTTAATTTATATACGGAATTTTAAAAATTATTTATAATTTAATATTGAATTCTTAAAAACTGAAAACAATTTTAAAAAGGAATAAAAATAAAAGATTAAAACAAAATAATTCTAAAAATTCAGGTCAAAGAGTAATAATTGATGAGTGAAATTGCTGGAAAATTAATTAACTAACATAATTGAAAATGACAAAATGATGAGGAAAATGGAAAATTATATTAATAATTTCGTCTTCATGAAATATCATAAATTATTACATCTAATTTTCCATAGACTCGAGTTTTAACGCTAATTCAAGTGAAAAATTAACACTGTAGATTTTTGAAAACTTTTTTCGAAAAAAAGAAATTATTGGCATAAAATGTCTATATGTGATTTTATCTCTAATTTCAGAAGCATCGTAAAAGTGAAGAATCAAATAGAAATTCAATTTCAAGTGATTCAACTAGCCTATTTCTACGTAAAAATATGGATAAGTAATTTATTTTTTACTTTTTATAATAATAATAATAATAATAATAATAATAATAATAATAATAAAAATAATAATAATAATAATAATAATAATAATATTAATAATAATAACAATAATAATAACAATAATAACAATAATAATAATAATTATAATCATAAAAATAATAATAATGTTTTCGTCTAAAACAAGTCAGCAAAATCTTTCTGTAATTGATAGTATCACACGCTCTATTTTTACACAACCATTGTTTATTAAACCATTCAACGTGTCCAATAACTTGAGATTGAGCCATGATTGAATTGGAAACATTGGACAATTGTTCAACACTTTGGTGAATAAACATTTGAATTGAGTTGATCTTTTTAAGAGCTCGATTAACTAGAATATCATATTCATAAGTTAGCAAGCTTATCTTTTTATCGCTAATGTCATAAATGATTTCAGATAATTCACGAATATCTTTAAATCTTTGGGGAAATTTCATAAAAATATCTTGGAGTTCCTCTTCTGTCATTTCATGATTTACAGAAATTAAATCGTTGATTTCCAATCGTTTTGATAAACTTCCATTAATAATCTTCGCTATATTACTCATTGAAATATAACATATCAAACATTCATTATCTTCCATATTTCATTTCAGAATACAAAAAAATCCAAATCCGCAAATTCGTTTAAAACAATTTCTCTTTCAGCAGAGAACAAATCAATTCATTTTTCCAGAATTCAAATCTGGCATAAAAACTAATCTTTTAAACAAAGACTTCTTCGAACCAAAATAATAATCCATTTTAATCTACCATTCTAAAACTCAAATCAAAATTAAAAACTATCATATCAATAAAACAACCTACTTCTCGCGTCTGTGTGCGCACACCAACAAGAAGCGGTTTAACCATACCGCGCACACAGACGCGATACAAAAACCACCAAACAAGCTGCCAGTCAGAGGTAAATGACATTCCCCCTCTGACTGGCCGAAACAAATAGTAATAATAATAATTATTATTATTATTATAATCATAAAAATAATAATAGTAATAATAATAATAATAGTAACAACAATAATAATAATAATAATAATAATAATAATAATAATAATAATAATAATAATAATAATAATAATAATAATAATAATAATAATACATTACTTTAAATAATAAAAGAATTAAAATTTTTCTCATTGAGATTTTGTTCGAAACCCAAATTTTTGTATTTGTGATTTTTAAACTATCACTGTATTAATAAATCTATTGATAATTTAATAAAATCTAAAAAGTATTTTTCAAAAAAATTAAAAAGGATTATTTAAGTTAATTGTTCCATCAATGATTTGAATTTTCAAAAGCGGCATTTATTTATCAATGAAAAATAGTTAGAAATTAGAAATAATGAACACTAAAACAAAAATAATGACCGGAATCATAACAAAGATTTTGACACCATAAACAACAATTGCTAAAATTAACAAAAAATTATTCTAATTAGAGTTTTAAAATACCTCTAAATTTTCATAATAAATATCTAAATTAATATTGTGGGGGGGGGTCAATCCTGAGTCGTATCTGTGTGCATTTTGTTTTAGTGTTGAGAAATTGGATTTATTTATTTTGGAATTTTGTATTGATTTTGAGAATTTATTATTGAAATTGAGTGTTTGAGTTTGTAATTTGTTGGGAAAATAAAAGATATAAATTGTTGCTATTATTTTGAATAATGGCAACACGATGCCAGTTAATGACGAAAATGAAAAGGAAATTATTTATCTTTCAAATGAGTCTAATGATTCATTGTCCGAACTTTCAAAAGGTATAAAGTTAGCACAAGAGGCACTGGATTTCTTTTTAAATAATCATTTTGAAGATGCAGAAAAGAAACTTGAAGCATATTCTGAATCTCAAATTTATCCTTCATTAGGATACGCTACTATAATGTATATGCAAGCGGCAATAACTGGAATCTCAACGAATTGACGACGCGTGAAATGCAGGCAAAATTTGTTTGGCAATTTGTCAGAGAAGTCGAAGAAAAGTCGCGCTTTCGGAATCTTTAAAATTTAAAAATAAGAGTTGTCAGATTTTTCAAAATTCCAGATCAAGTATATCAGAGCAAATATGCGTCTCAGAATGTAAGAACTGTTATTAGGTTGATTCATAAATTCGTCCTGTCTTTGAGAACAAAATGAAACTAAGAATTTATTTATTAAAAATCACATTTAATGAGTAAAGTATTTTCTATTCAGTTTTATCATATTTCTCCATCTCTCCGGCTTTGCGTAATCCCGTGCTCATAGAAGTTTTGGGATTTTTTGCTGAAAGCGTGATCGAGATGTTTAATCCAGGGACTTTTCAAATATTTCAAGGAACGATATTTCTTACCACCTAAGTTATTTTGAAGTGATAAAAATAGGTGGTAATTGAATGGTGCAAGGTTGGAAAAGTATTGTGGATGGAACAAGACATCAAAATTGAGTTGTGATAACTTGTTCCGAGTGGTCAAAGGCACACGTGGTCTTGAATTGTCTTGCACTAGAACAAAACATTTCCTTTGGCTAATGATTGTCGCTTCTGTTCGATAGCTAGTTTCAGGTCATTTAGTTGGGAACCGTATTTACCTGAATTTATAGTGTCCAGATAAGAGCTCGTTACAAAATTATTTTTTCAAGTCCCAAATGCATATCATTAATTTCTTAGTTAAAGGAGGTTCTCCTGCCGTAGACTAAGGTCTTTTACAATTAGAATTAGTATACGAAATCTATTTTTCATTTCTTGTGACCAAGCGATTTAAAAATGGATTTATATTGTTCCTATTTAATAGGCTTTTGCAAGCATATAAAGATTTCTCCGGTAAATCATATGGGACCCATACATCGAACTTGCCGACCATGCCAAGTTTGCGTAATCGACTGGAAACTGTTGAATGATTTATTCCAAGAATTTCACTCATTCCCAAAGTTGTCTTATGTCGTCAGCTTTGACATAAAATGACGTAAATGCTCCTTTTGTTTCGACATTTAATTTGATTTTAATTTTTGTAAAACACGACTTTTTAGGCATTTAATAATTAAAATTGATTTAGATGAACAACAGCAAAAATTATCACATGTTATTATATATTTAATGCAAATTTATTTCATAAAACAGTACGAATTTACGCACCAACCTAATAAAATGAAACTTTGGAGATTACTGCGTTTGTATTATTGAATAACGTTTTGGTTTATCTTTCCGAGTATTCACATAGTTCTTTCGTTCTCTCAATAACAATAAACATAAACATAATAGTAATAATAATAATAGTAACAATTGCAATATTAATAATAATAATAATAGTAATAATTATAATAATAATAATAATAGTAATAATTATAATAATAATAATAATAAAATAAACAGTACAAGCTTTGTGATACCCAGTGCAAATCCCAATAGTAGACTAGTTTCGAGCTTTGTAAAATCTGTAAACTTGTAAACATGGCGTATGAAAAATCATAATCACCTCTGCGGACTAAAAAATTAGTCGATACACAGAAACTGTTTACAAGTGCATCCGATTATCTTTAGCATTTTTTTTAAATGCTAAAGGTAATCGGATGCACTTGCAAACAGTTTCTGTGTATTGACTAATTTTTCTGTGACCAAGCTAATTTGCAAGCGATGTGATTTCCAGTGTACCGTGGAAAGTATGCATTAGAGTTGAATCAGCAATATTGTATACTTACCTGGCGCGAAGAGAAATCTTCGCGTCTCCTGCATAGTACTGATGAGAGCCAAAAGCTCAAAACTAGTCTATTGGGATTTGCACTGGGCATCACAAAGCTTATACTGTTTATTTTATTTTATTTAAGTGAGACATCCGACAAAAATATTTTACACCAATAATTTATAAAATAATAATAATAATAATAATAATAATAATAATAATAATAATAATAATAATAATAATAATAATCATAATAATAATAATAATATTTGATATATTACTCGATGATATGAACTAATTAATGAAATATCAAATTTGAGATGTGGAACTAATAATAATATAAATAATTAATAAAGCAACTATTATATATGATTATGTAACAAAATGATCTTGATTATTCAACCATTGCAATGTGAAAAGCCTATCAATCATTGAAGAAGCCAAAATTGTAGAGAACAAATATTTCATTTACTTACTATTATAATTACCAATAAACTATAAATTAAATTTATGATGAGATGAAATGTGATTATTAAATAATTTTTTTCTTGGATTTTCCTAAGAATTTATTTGTTTTCTCAAACATGCGCACTTTAGCTAAATTTAATGGAAAAAAATAAATTTACTCACTCAATTAACCCGAGTTAGCTCTTACTCGGATTTTAATTAAGTCAACTTATGAAATATGACGAATAATATATTAATTATAACTTTATATTTTCAGGAAATATAAATATTCCATAATTTCAGGGATTTTGAAAATATTGGAATAAATTATTTTATATAATAAAAATAATAATAATAATAATTATTACTATCATCATTATCATTATTATTATTAATATTAATATTATTCTTATTTTTATTATTATTATTAATATCATTATTATTATTAATATTATTATTATTATCATTATCATTATTAATTTTAATATTCTTCTTCTTCTTCTTCTTCTTCTTCTTCTTATTATTATTATTATTATTATTATTATTATTATTATTATTATTATTATTATTATTATTATTATTATTATTATTATTATTATTATTATTATTATTATTATTATTATTATTATTATTATTATTATTATTATTATTATTATTATTATTAATCATTTAATTGCAATCAGATGTATTGATTTATTCACCAACTATGCAAGAAAAAGTCCCAAGAGTGCTGACAGTTATCAATCATCAATAGTTTCTGATTTAGGGGGTGTCGAAGAATATTCCAATTCTATTGAATCTCAAATTAAAGAGGCGTGTTGCATAATATCTGAAATCACAGAGGACATTTTGAAAGAAATTGAACTCAATAATGTGAGAAATTATTAATAATTATTCTTTTTGTTTAAATGTATTAATAAAATATTTTCATTTAAAAATTCAAAATTTTCAATGGAAATTGTGTCAAAATTTCTATTATATTTATTTGTAAATTATTGAAAATTTTCAAAAAATTATTTATTTTACCTTTAATCCAAATTTGTACGAATGAATTTTTCTTAAATAAATCAACTTATATTATCGAAATACTATATTAATACTAATTATTTCAATAAAATAAATATATGAATTTTATTTTCCGCTGGTTACAGATATTTGGTAAGACTGAAAGACCGTTAGACTCGCATAGAAACAATAAAGTCAAAATAACAATTTTTAAATTAAAAAAAGAATATTATTTTTTATAATATGTTCATTTGAATGAATTTTTTAAATAATGTATCATTTTGCTTTTGAAACATTACAAAATCGTTCACATGTATATGCTTGAGATTCACATTCATCAAGTCATTGCTGATTAGGTTTCTATGTTTATTCTCGATTTCTCACTACTCTAGAAATCATTAATAATTGAAAAAACCCTTTCAACTATCACATTAGTTCCAGTAAGCACATTGCAAATTTAACATCTAATTTCAATTTTTTTTAATATTAATATGATTATCTTATAAATACTTGGTTTTATTTATTCAACAAAAGTTAATTTCTATTTTATTTTTATTTCATTCTTAAGACTTTTTAACAAGACTTTTTGACATCATATCTTTTTATGTACCTTTGGAGGTTATTCTGCAAGTATGTCACACTCCCTTGTCTAACTATGATTAATTGCAATGAATGAGAATTTTTTCTCCTTATTTATCAATAGAATCTATAATAGAATTTTGGAAACTTGTTTCGGGATCCAAATATCCAAATATAATTAATTTAGTGTTTCGAATATTGTCTATATTTGGAACAACTTATAAATGTGAATCATTTTATTCAACAATGAAATTTGTTAAAAATAAATATCGTTCAAAGCTAACAGATGTCCATTTAACTGAATTACTAAGGACGTCACTAACAAGTTTGTATTTTATTATACAATTTTAATATAATTTTTAGATTTGAATTTTTTTTTATTTAATAAATTTATTGAAAGATAAGAATTTAAAACAAATGCTTTAGTTATTAATTATGATAATAAAATTTAAATTTAAGTTTGCATTGATAATTTTGCGGCTCTACAGTATTTTATGATTTTCGAACATGGCTCTCCAACCTAAACCTTTGAGCACCCCTGATATATATATTAATTATAAAATAATGTTAATTATTCCTTTTTTTATCTTAAACATTTACTCTTTTATATTTTTAGTTATATTCAAAATAGGGAAAACACATCTACCGAAACAGATTTTAAATGAAAATTGGAGAATATTAATCATTTTCTCAAAACTTTCATCAAATTCTTTTTCTTTAATAATCATCATAAACACTCGACATTTGGATATAATTTTTTAATTTGAGTCATCAAAAAAATCTACATAGAAATTTGAAATAGAGAAGTACACGGTTCAGTAAATCTCAATAATACTCATTCGCAATATGTCTGTTTTGCAATGGGATTTTAGCACGGAGGGGGGTTATTTCACAATTTAGTAAAAATAATTGCTTTTTTATAACAATACATTTTATTTGGTGAACTATTTTTATGGAAGCACCATACATAGTATGCTAATATAAAAAACTAATAATTGAATTTTAGATCCAAAATGAATATATGCTCGCAGCAATTGTGCTAGATCGGCTGCTTTTATACGTATTTTGTTTTCTAAGTCTTTTAGGTGAGTGGATTTGTGAATTTATATGTATTTTAATGATGTATTCCAGTTGTTTTACTGACGTTTTTACAATGTCCAACTCTATTTGACAAGTCTCCCCCAATGAATGAATTTTATTTCAACGATTCAAATTTAAACCGATTGTTGCTTCAACAATTGTGATTTTAATAATTTTTAGGATAAATAAATTTTAATTAAATTTTTTGTTTAAATTGATAATATTTAAATTTGAAAACATTCACTATATCTCTCATATTAAAGAAGTTATCAATTGAAATTTTTGGGATATTTCATATTTAAAATTTTAATGTGTAAAAATATATTTTACATTTTTTTACAATCAGTGAAAATGCAAAAAAAAATTAAATATGGTAAATACTAAATAATGAAATAGTTATGATTCATTGAATTGATTAAATAATCTCAAATAGATTCGCTGCTGATTGAATATTAATTGTAGGGGATTGCTTTAAAATGCGAGTTTAGTGAAAAATGAATTAATTGTGACAAGGCTAGTGAGGAATATAGCAGGAGGAGTAAATATTTCAAGGGATAACGCAAATACCAGTAGAAACTATACGAGAAACATAAACTAAAATTAAATTAACCCCTCTGATATAAATTTCAGTTATAAATAAACTAACTTGATAACAAGAAGCGTCATATTTTCTGTGAAGGAATAATTGGGAACCAGAGATTAATAAAATTAATTAATAAAAATATTTTTTAATTATATATTTAACTTATAAAAAAATAAAAACAAGTAGATTATTAAATTAATTTATAGAAAATTAGTTAATTAATTATGTCAATATTCCAATTATCTATGGACAGTTGATACATCGCTTCGGTTTTTTCCCAGTCGTTGCTCACCAACATGTTGAGTTTTTCATTCATCTCTACAAAATCTGGCTTTTCTGGCCAACCGGCATAAACGTGATTCTAATACATTGCAGTGTTTTCGAATAATTAATTATTACCAATGTATTTATTTGCAACGACTGCGTCTTGAGGATCATCGGCTTGGGCAAGAATTAGAATGGTTTTAATCGAAGTTAGAACATTTCTCAAAGAAATGTTCTGGAGCCCATTTATCTAGTCTCAGTAATGTCCATTGACGGAAATGCTATTCGGATGCCAGACTCGAGTAATAAAGGTTGCCTTAGGAGGTTTGAATGAAAAGGTTGGTGGGATATCAATACTAATTTCATACCTACCACCCTCATCCAACAAATGATCCGATCAGTTTTGTAGCATCAGAATCATTCAACAGTGCAATTTGCATATCATCAGTTTTATTGCTTGCGAATTTTATCAATCCCTTAATAATTATTTTTTCACATATATTCATCATTTCGATAATTTTATTATTTCGATTAAATTATACTATACTAGTAGAAATAATATTAATAATAAAAAATTATTTCTCGTATTTTAAGTGGTTAGAACTATTTAAATAAAATTTTAAATAAATTAAATATAAAATTTTAATAATTTATTTTTTAATTTTATTTACTGTAAATATGTTTTTACGTTTATTATAAATTAAATTAAAATTATTTAAATCTTGTTTCACAATTTAAGCATAATTTATACTAATTAATTAAATTTGGCTTTAATGAAGTTTCAACTGAAGATATAAATTTTAAATTAAAAACAGTTAATACAGTGAAAAAATAATAAAGTATATATAATAAATAAACTTGAGTGGAACATTTCAAATTATATAAAAATTTTTAAATTTTAATTTATTTTCTTTTGTTTAGTTGAATACTAATCACAAGAAATAAAAATATAAAAATACATATAAAATTTAAATTAAAATGATTTATGAATTTATGTAATACATGGCGATGATTTAATTATAAGAAAGCGCCAATCAAACATTCTTTTCACGATATATTTCGACAGTTTTCCTGTTATCATCAGGTGGGATTTAATAACTATATAAATTAAGGATTTTTAATCAATTTTATTAATTGAATTAATTATTAATTATATATTTTTTAATATAAACATTTAATTTAATAATTTTTTAATTATTTAATTAAACAACAACAATCGATAAGTACAATATTCAAAAAATTATTTACAAACATTTAAAAATCACTGACAGCTGCTAAAAAGTGGAGAACGAAGACATAGAAAACATTCACTAATTGATGACAAAATAATTCGTTTTAAATTTAATTTTAAAATATCTGATAAACATAAAATTTATCTTTTTTTGTTTTAATCTATAGAACATATTTATAAATTTAAACGAAAAAGTCAATGACAAGCTTCTATTGTTGAAATTAACTCAAAACAAATATCAATAGACTCGAATGTTTTCTGTTTTAATTAATAATATTTATTAATTAAAAATATTTGAAAAATAAATTAAATTGTAATATTATTTTTACTCATATTAATTTGTGGACTCACAAATCTTTGTTGATAAACTGAATAAAAATCGCATGGAAAATATATTCACAAAAAAATTTAGTAAAAAACGAAACTTTCTTTGCTTACAAACACAAAAAAAAACTCGAGAACAAACAAAATTGTTTAATAATTGTTAAATACATTTTACACCTATTAGATGGGTAATTTGATATTGTTTTTGCTTGGGAAATATAAATTTAATCCAATTTCAATTGTTGTGATTTATTTTTTCATTGAGATTTTTACTGAAATAATTTCTATAATGAAAATAAAATCTTTCTCTTTTTTTGATAGACGGGAAAATATTTTTCTTTAAAAATTCAAAATGGGACAATTTTGGTAATTCTGTCATCCCCTGAGAATTTATTAATTGGATGAATAATAATTGGAATTTAAATTTCAAATTCATATAAACAAAATATTACAATTTGAAATGAAATATTCTGCAAAACTTGTCAAATGTTGATAAATGGATGCAGATAACCGTAAATGGAGAGATATTAGATAATGTAATCTCGAATAGCAGGATATATATTCCATTTATTTGTACAGGGGTAAAATATTAATGTGGTATTATGTACATTAGTAACTTAACGAGGGGTGTGGATAGAGAGGGGTGTGGATAGAGAGGGGTGAAAACCTTCATGAGTCCAGTTTTCAAAGTTTCTAAGTCTGAAGATGTCAAGCTGTTATACGTACATTTTATGTTTTATGGTATATGGATTGTTCATCACTGGAATGTTCTTCATTGTTACTGTTATGAATTTCTGTTTTGTTTTTTTCATGATTACTTTTCTTATTCATCACTATTATTATTATTATTATTATTATTATTATTATTATTATTATTATTATTATTATTATTATTATTATTATTATTATTATTATTATTATTATTATTATTATTATTATTATTATTATTATTATTATTATTATTATTATTATTATTATTATTATTATTATTATTATTATTATTATTATTATTATTATTATTATTATTATTATTATTATTATTATTATTATTATTATTATTATTATTATTATTATTATTATTATTATTATTATTATTAATATTATTATTATTATTATTAATCACCTATGGAACAAGATCACTGATAATATCTTTTGATTTTTAATTAATTTATAGTATTATTCTTTATTTCTTGTGATTGGTATTCAACTAAACAAAAATAAATGAATTGAAATTAAAAAAAATTTGAATTTTAATCTAAATTTTTTCACCCAAGTTTATTTATTTTTTATACTTCATTATTTTTTTACCATAATTTATTTTTAATTTAAAAATTATATTTTCATTTGAAACTGTATTAAGATCGAATTAAATTAATTTGTATAAAATATGCTTAAATTGTAAAACAATTATTTAATAAAATTATGCCTCAGTTTTCCTAAATTTTAATAATTATTAAATTAAAAATTATTAAATATTAAATTAAATCAATAATTAGATTAATACAAGAAAATTATTTTTCAAAATGTAAATAATATTAATTTAATTTAAAATTATTAAATAGAATATGAAAAATGAATTACCGTATTTTTCGGACCATAAGGCGCACTTAAAATCCTTTCATCATTGTGAAGAGTTATTATGAAAGAGTTGAATAGAGTTGAATAAAGTTTGATTTATCGGAGTTTTGTGTCATTTATTGTGTGCGCTGTATGTATGAAAATAAAACCGTTAGCTGTCGATCAATGACATTGCGCCTTGTGGTCCGAAAAATACGGTAAAAGAATAAAACGAGTAGAAAACCTATGTAATCCAACGTGAAGTCCTATTCAGGTAAAATTAAACAAATTTAAAAATTTGAAAAATAAATAAAATAAAAATTAATAAAAATCGACTTTAAAAATTATAAATATTAAACAAATAAATAAATTGATTTTAAAATTATTTGAATTTGTTTTAATACACCAATGCAGTCACATGAACTCGCACTTACAAAATTATGTAAAAATATCGATGTCGTTTCGATAAGAATAAATCACTTTATTAGATAATGAATTTTTGAAAAGTGATTGTGATTTAATTTGTATTTAGTCGGTTCTGTTTTTTCTCAATGTAATTATTTCATCCAATCTTAAATTCACATTTAACCGTTTTCCGGTACACAGTCAAAGACACGCAAGTCAATAAAATTAACTAACTAGAACAGTCGACTTGGTATGTTGTTAACCTGTAGACTCATATTTTCGAAGAGGATTTTTCGGAAATAAACTATTTCAATTAGTCGGCAAGTAACATTAGCAATTGGATCGAGTCTCACAGGACAAAGATAAAATGCATAAGTGCATATGTGCGAGTTTTCTCGTCTTATCAATAATATTATTAATATGAAGTGTTCTTTTGTTCCTCATTAATTATTTGTGTTTTTCAAGAATGCAGAGAGCGATATCAGATGAAGGACTGAAGTAGGGCCTTACTTAGGGGACCCCAGAAAACCTTAGTATCTAATTTCATTGAAATCCGTATCGTCAAATTGATATCTAAAATATCGGATGCAGTGGAGAGAACTATTCTCACCAAAACGGAAAGCGTTGAGAGTCCCTGTATCATTGCAAGCAAAACCAACGTGAGCCAGTAACCGGGAAAAGATATGCCACCATGCAGGTCATTCCTGCAGAACTATTAACGGAATGGATACTACGGAGTAAATGGAAAATTATCCCAAAAGCTGACTTAATGACGTTTCGAATACAATTCATAAACTCAACCTTTGTATAAATGAAACTTGAGCTAGATAAATCAGTTGCATTTTCTTCTTTGAAATAAAATTGATTATAGGGATCATAAAGTGAATCAAACATATAACTTCTAACAATAGTCCGTGGACCCATAAAAATGCCAGATAATTACAATTAGTCTGAATGAGATCACCTGTTGCTGACATTTACCCGTTTGATACAGTACTAACGTTGTTAGCATAAAGGGTATTAAATGGTAGAAGCGTATTGTATTTTAAGTTACGCTATGAAAGGCTCAAAGTGTATGTTTGAATTTTACATCTAACCTACCATTGCCCAGAATTTGGTTGCATCACAAACGTATTACTTTGCAGTAGACTCGAATGCTTTTTGCAGTCATTCAAATAAATTGTAAACAAATGGCATTTACTAGGACAGATGGTCTTATAGTGAAGATCCGTGGATTACTGATTACTTATTTTAACATATCAAATGGGGCTATCATAGACGAAACTGCAGGCAGCCATTAACGTAGTAAATTCATAATAAATTTAGTTTTTGTTCTTCAAATGAGCGTTTCGTGATCTTCAATAAAACTTGGTCCATCGCAAGCAGAACTGTAAGAATCACTGCACTAGACAAATATAATCAAATTATACACTTGGAAAATAAAATGTTTTTTATTGAAAAGAGTGGCAGCGTGCCGACCACTGGTCTAGTCTGAATAGCGTTCGAGTAATAAAACATGTGTTTTTTTATATTTTTAAATTAATAAATTTATAAAACAAAATTGATTAAAAAAATACACATAAATTACTAATGTACTTTTTAAAGTTAAATTAATAAAAACAAATAAAGGCAGCTGAAGTGAAACAAAAAATGAAAATAATTCATAGGAAATTTGCAATTAAAATAACAACAAAGCGGGTTATCATAAAAATGGTTTGGTTGAAATTTTTACATTAAAAGTAATCAGTAAAATATTTGTGGAAATTTCTTAAAAAAATCTTTAAATTTGCCAAATTTCCAAATTATCGCGCCTGGTTAAATTTTCAATATTCTAATCCTTCGATAATTTGGAAAAATTTTAATTAAAGAAAAATCTTTTAAAAATTTGTATTATTAAAAAATTTGAAATGTTAGGTTGACAAAAATAAATAATTCTTTTCGAAAAATAAATATTTTAATTAATCTTTTAAAAATATTCTAAAAATTTATTAATTTAAATTTTGACAAATCAGATTGCAATTTCAACTATTAATGCGTCATTGGTGTCGTGCCTCCGACATTGCAATTAATAAATATATAAATTTAATAATAAAATTATATATGCATTATTAAATTAAGTAAATTAAATCACGCTATTTAAATGTTCTTTCTTATTTTGAACATCATCACCTTTTATTTCAAAATGTATGCAAAATCATGGAATTTTATCAATTTGTCGAAAATCGGTTTACAATAAATTAATTTCGTTGGATTATGGATGATATAAATTCATTACTAGAGGAAATTCTGAATTCAATCATCAAATAAAAATTTGAACCATCAGTATAGCACAAACCTACCGGATTTTCTTATGAATTTATGGAAGCATAAACATTGTTAAAACTTGCTGGATTTTCTTAAGAATATATTTTAAATATTGGTATTGTGTTCCTACAATTGGCTCATTTTTTAATGCTGTATTTTTTTTCATTTATATGCTTGACCTTGAAATTTAATACTATTAATTTCTAATTTTTAATTTTAATTTTAATTTAATCTAATTTAATTACATAATATAAATTTTAATTAAGGCCTAATTATATGACGATTAATTATTTGTAACTTCTTTAGGCCAAATTATTAATAGTTAAAAGATAAAATTAACATAATCAAATTAAACCAAAACACTATTAAATGTCAAGGTCAAATTAATAAACATAAAAAATACTTTTTTCAATATTAATTGGTATAAAATAATATTTTTCAAATTAATTTAAGGTTATTGTTAAATATAACTAGAAGTCGAATTCAAATTGTATTCAAAAACTATAACAATATCGGTTTGACTAAACAAATCATTAAATTGACGATTAAGCATTTATAAATAACAATAATAATTATGTACGCCATAATATAATACGAATATAATACTTTAATATATGTATATGTTAATTTCTTAATAGTAATAATTCAGATGCAAATTTATTATTATAATATTATATTGTGCTAATAATTAAATCTTCCTCACATCCCCCCTGTTTAAAAGGCTTTAGCCATTCTACATTTCGAATCATTGTTTTACCTTCTTTATCCATAAGTTCGTAACTTCTATCATGTAGTTTTTTTATCACTCGAAAAGGTCCTCTGTATCTATCATCTTCTTTTTTTCTTATGTCTATCTTTACTAAAACGTTGTCATCTATTTTAAATTCTCTATTAATTCTATCTGCGTTTCTGTACTTAACATTTCTTTGCTTTTCTTGTATCTCTTCAATGATTCTAATTCGGTCATTATTAACTTCCTTTTTGTTTTGCCATTCTCTTGTTATTCGAAACCCAAATACTATTTCCGCTGGACTTTTCCCTAATGTACTTTGTACGGTTGCGTTCAAAGCAAATTCAATTTCTGGTAATACCTCTACCCAATTGCTTTTTAATCTATCTTTAATTGAGGTACTCATGAAATCTCTTATTGTTCGAAATTGCCGTTCTATTAATCCATTTGCACTATGATGGTATGGACTTGAAAATTGAAGCATTATGTTATGGGTTTTAGCTAATTCTTTCATCACACCTGATTCAAATGTCTTTCCACAATCTACTTGAATTATCCTAGGAGAACCGTATTTTAGAATCCAAAATTTCATTATTGTGTCCGCTGTTGTTTTCTCATCTTGCTTAGAAACTGCTGTAAGAGAAATATATCGAGTGCACATATCAATAATTCCTAAAATATACTTTTTCCCATGTACACTTGTTTTCAAAGGTCCACAAAAATCTATAGCAATTGTTTCAAACGGTTTCGACACTTCCGTTTTTAGTATAGTTTCCTTTGTTTTAGTTGTTAGTGTTTTTCTTTTTTGACATAATTCACAATTTTGAATAATTTCTGTAGTTATCATTTGTAATTCATCCATGTCATAATTTACTTTTATGTAGTCAATCACTTTTTTGCAACCTGCGTGGCATAGGATTTTATGCATTTCTTTGATAAATTTTTCGCGATTGTTTTTAGGAATCCAAATTTTATTTTCTTTTGTCATGATAACATCATCATCAATCTTAAATTTAGTTTTTACATTTTTCATGATTAATTCTTTTTGATTTTCTATCTCAACATTACCCTTTTGCCAAATCACACCTTGCTTAACAGCTGTCATTGTTAAAAGTCTTGTTTTCATTTTTTCTGTTTTAGGATTTTCATGAACTTCCATACATTGAGTACATCGTCCACAATTATCTCGGGATAATGCATCTGCATTGGTATGTTCCATACCTTTTCTAAATGAAATATCCATATCCAAACTGCTAAGAAAATTTATCCAAGTTTGGAATTGTGCCGTGATTGGCTTTTTTGTTGTCATCATGAATGTTATTGCTTTATGGTCCGTTCTTAATTTAAATTTTTTCCCATACAAATAATGTTTAAAATGTTGAGTAAAATAATAAATGGCCAATAACTCCTTCCTTGTTATACAATAACCTATTTCATGCTTATTCATTGAATGCGAACCATATGCAATTACTCGCTCATGTCCCTGTTCGTCTAACTGTGATAAAACCGCACCAATTGTGTCAAAACTTGCATCAGTGTCCAAAATAAATTCTTTCTGAAAGTTAGGGTATATTAATACTGGTGTTTTCGATAATGCATTTTTTAATTCTTCAAATGCTTCTTCACATTTTTCTGACCATATAAGTTTTTCATTAGTCGTACCACATATAGACTCTAATATTCGTGAAAACATTGAATAATTTTTTATAAATTTTCTATAATAATTACACAACCCCAAAAAACTTCTTAGTTGTTTCAAACATTTAGGTCTTACAAAATTTTTAATTGCTTCAATTTTATTTTCATCCACTTTCACACCTTCATTATTAATTATATGGCCTAAAAATTTTGTCTCATTTGTTAAAAATATACATTTTTCTGGATTTACTCGTAATCCCGCTTCCTTAATTTTCATTAATACTTCATTTATTCTTTTAAAATGCTCTTCTTTATTTGTAGAAAATATTAATATGTCATCCAAATATACAATAGCTGTATTCCACAGAAGTTTTCCTAAAACCATATTCATTAATTTTTGAAATGTAGCCGGTGCCGCAGCAATTCCAAAAGGCATTCTATTAAAACAGTACTGTCCGCTCCTTGTTGAAAATGCGGTTTTTTCTTGTGAATTATTTGTTAACTCCACTTGATAATATGCACTTCCAAGATCTATAGTACTAAAAAACTTGGATCCATTGAGTGAATCTAACATTTGTTCAATATTAGGCATTGGAAATATTTGTCTTTCTGTTATTTTATTTAGGTTTCTAAAATCCAAACACAATCTGATGTCATTCTTTTCTTTTTTCCAAACACATACCAATGGAGTATTCCAACTCGAATCACATTTCCTAATAATACCATTTTCTTCCAAATTTTTTATAGCCTCCTCAATCTTTTCTTCTAAATGAGCCGGTTGTCGTCTAGGGTTCATGTAAATTGGGCCTTCAGTAGTTTTGATTTCGTGCCATAATAAATCTGTTTTTCCAATGTCCCATTTATCAGCCATAAAAACTTCCTTATTTTCATTAATTATCTGATACATTTTATCTCCTTTTTTTAAATCAAATAATTTTATTGCTCGACTAAATCTTTTCTCATCATTATATGAGTTGCTAAATCTTGCCTCAATATTACAAATTTCATTAAAATTATTTTCTATTTCCGTATTTTCAGTTATACTATCGTTTATTTTCATTAACTTGATGTTGAATTGACGAAGTAAATCTATCCCACCAATAATTGGCGGTGAAACCTTTTTAACAACAACAAAAATCACATTCTCTTCTTTGTTACCGATTTGAATCTTCAATTTAACATTGCCAAATGTTTCCAATGGACTGCCATTTGCACACCAAATTCCTTCATTGTGAGGTTTAATATCTATCTCACCTATTTCTTTGATGATCGAGCTATCTATAACATTCATTCTAGCCCCCGTATCCAATAGACAATGTTTAAAATAAATCCTATTAATCCCAACTATTACGCTTGGTCTTCCACCCATCTTATCATATACAATTTCTAAATCGTCATTTAAACAGAAATATTATTTATATGTTTATCCAATGTTTCGTCATAAACAAACTTTTTACTGCTATTTATTAATTTTGCCTCACAAATACTTATTATCTTCTTACAATTCTGATCACATTTATTTTCAATTACATTAATTTTATCACGCATCCAATTACAATCATTAATATCAGTTTTATCTCTTACGTCATATATAATCTTACTGTTACTCTGATTATCTTTCTTTATTACATCATATTTTTTTAATTTAATTTTCACGTTTTTAATACTATCTTCTAAAATTACATCTGATTTAAATCTAATATTTTTTACCTTTAAATTTGATTTAGATATACTGTCTAAATTATTATTACTACTTTTAAAATTATATATACTGTCTAAATTACTATTACTATTATTATTAAAAAATATACTATACTTATCTTGGCGCACACAATCATCATTATTACCTTTTAATGCATGGCTCCTATCATCTCGCCTAATGATGGAGCCCTCCCATTTGGGTGTCCATCACTTCGGGTAGACTGAGAATCCTCCGCTTCGTTTCCGCGGTCTTCCATAGCTGCCACTCTTCCATCGGCATATCTGTCTTGATATCGTCTGTTATCCTCGTAATTTCTAGATTGGTTTCTTCCTGATGATCGTGTGTCTGCTGTTCCCCAACATTGAAATCGCAAATGACCACGTTTTCCACATCCTGAGCATGAAATCGATGGACATTCTCCCCGGTGATGGCCAGATTCCTTACAAGCGTTGCATCTCAATTCTGAATTTATCTTGTTATTTTTGCATTCTCTAATCATGTGTCCTTCTTTTCCACATCCATAACACTTCTTTTTTGGGCATTCTCGACTCGAATGTCCTAGTTCTTGACAATTCCAACATGTAACAACGCGACTTCCACTTGCTCTGTTGTCTCTTTGGTAATACTGTTGATTAGTATTCCTTCCAGAATCGAATCTTTGAGTGTGCGGAATAGAATTGAATCTTGGTTCAAAATTTCGTCTTTCTTGAACATTAGAAAAATTGCGTTGTCGATCTTGTATATCGGCAAATCCTTGTCGTTTCTTTATTACGTTTGCGAACGTTTCTTTTCTTTGCATAACTGCAATACTAGAAACTTCAATGTTGATAGCATCAACTTTACGAATTACGTCCTTGATCTCTTCGACTTTTAAAGCATCTCGCATCTTGATCTCTTTTTGGATTTCTTTGTCTTTGACACAATGTATCAAAAAATAAGCGACTAATTCGTTTTTATCCCACTTGTGTTTCAATACTTTGTCGACCATTTTCTCAATCTTTTCGAAAAACACTGGCGCTGCATCGTTATCTTTCTCATAATTGTATAAGTTCAGAAAATCGCCTATCAGTGTTGACGGCTTCTTGAAAGCTTCTCTGAGTCTATCTTCAAAATTAATAAATTTGACATCGACGGCTTCATAAATCGGTAAAATATCTCTTGAAATAAGGCATTTTATCATCATATTTTGGTTATCTTGATCTAGACCACATAACTGAAAATATCGCTTACATTCTTCAATGAAAGTTTCGATTTCGTATCTTCCGTCGTAAACATCCGGAATCATCTTATTCACTATTGCCAGGGTCGCCATGTTAAATATAACTAGAAGTCGAATTCAAATTGTATTCAAAAACTATAACAATATCGGTTTGACTAAACAAATCATTAAATTGACGATTAAGCATTTATAAATAACAATAATAATTATGTACGCCATAATATAATACGAATATAATACTTTAATATATGTATATGTTAATTTCTTAATAGTAATAATTCAGATGCAAATTTATTATTATAATATTATATTGTGCTAATAATTAAATCTTCCTCACAGTTATGTTTTTAAAATATATTTTCTCATTTTATTCATTAAATTCTTTATCATTTTGAGATAATTATTTATTTTCTTTCATATTTATTTTCATGCATATAATTTTTTTACTTTGACTTAATATGCGTATTATTGAAACACTATCATATTAAAAATGTATGAAAAAGTTAATTAAAATTAGTTAACAAATCAAAATCTTTCTTGAGAATCTAGTGGAAACAAGTAACAAAACAATATAATAATTTCAAATTATTTACCCCATTAATTACAGCAGCCTTTCAATCTGAAGAAAAGAATGTAAAATTGAATTTAATTTTGTTAAGAAGAATCACCTCAGAGATTAACAACTAAGATTATTAATAGTCTAAGGGAAAAAATATCCTAAAATATCCCCCCCCCCTCTCGAATTGATGTGTTTTACTTATTGTTTTCTTCAATATCATCGTGTTCTACTGATTGCTTGCTTTTCAATTTCTTTCAAAACCTTTGTTAGTTTATGTAATTTAGCTAAAGTGGCTTTTGTTTATTTTTAATTTTCTTTTTTTAATTTATTTAATTTTTTGCCATTTTAGTAGTCTAGAATTATTACATATTTATAAATTTAATTTCTTTTAGTATGAAGTATTAATTATTAGAAATTAATAAATTAATTACCCATTGTTAACTTGAAATTAAATATAATATTGTCAAATATTAAATTTAATATTATATTTAAATAATACATTAATACGTACATAAATGAGATTTGATAGCTTATTAACAACGAACTTGTTGATTAAATAAATTCGACACTAGTAATTAAGAAAAATAAAAATAAAAAGTTGACTTAATAAAATTTAAACTTTAACTTATGGAATTGAAAGTGAGAACTTACAATTAAAAGTTACTTTATGAAATTGAATACGCAAGAAATTTTAACTTTAGTCTAATTCATACACAAACGCAACACACTACGTTATCAGAATTAACTAAACAATATCAATATAACACTTGAATTTGTTGGGGTGATACATAAAAGCTAAAAAATAAAATGGAAACAGAAAAAATCAATAAAATATCCAAATGATAAAAGTGCTAAAATTAATAAAAAAAATTTATAAAATTTGAAAAATAATATTGAATGGGGTAAATGGGTATGGTTCAATCTGAAAAATTTTAATTTAGTAAGATGAAATGTAAAAATAAAAAATAAAATTGGCAAAATTGTGAACAGAGAGATTTCCGAAATTCAGTAAATCATTCAATCATAGTAGAGGCAAATGCGCTTCTTCGTCATCGTTCTTTAAATAAAATAGTAATATTTTGTGTATTTTTTTTCTTTTTGTACGAATCCTATTATTTTTTTTTGCTGCTACCATGGATAATCAAAAGTCTACTATATTTAGTAAAGTCATAAATACAATTATTATCCCCCCTCCAAAATCAAATATAGTCAGATTTTGTAGAATATTGACATAAAAAGCAAATAAATTAGATTTTATATTTTAACTTTAAATTTAAATTTTAAATTAAGGCTATTCAAACGACTAGTCATGATAAAAGGTTTTTCAGTTTCAGAGGTTCAAGCATTCTACATTAGACAATTTTGTACAAATAAGTTAAAAAAAAACTAGCAAAATGCATTTTTGTTAAATCACGAAAATTCAATTTAGACGAAATTAGATTATTCCTCGATAAAATTCCTTTTTATTACTATTATCATATTGAGAAAACCGTTGAAAAAAAACTCATCAAAAATGATACCAATCAAAAAAAGAATATTAATCACATTTATTCAATCAAATAGTTTGTGAGCCATTATTTTTATGTTTTAAGGAAGCGTGAATTTGGTAGGAATAATTTTGTTTTCTTGGAGAGGTAATCTTCTCTTGATTATATTTCCAGTAGATAAAAATAGTTCATTGACAAGTATTAGGTTATATTTATTATCTACAAATCTAGATTTCCTTATAAATTTTCAGAAATTTAATTGAGGTCCGGTTTCAAGTTTTTTCACTAAATTTTAAAATTATTTTTAAAAAATTTAAAAAAATTCAACTAAAATAAAAAAATAATATGACAATATTAAACCTAAATTATCCAATTATAAAGGTTTGCGAAAATGAACGGGCAAAGATTATTCAATCATAACCCCCAGATATATTATAAAACATAATCAAAAAATAAAACGATTTATAAAATCATAATAAAATCATAATAAAAAAATAAAATAAATAAATTAAAAAATAAAATATAATTCAATGTTTAAAGTTTGTATTATTTATTTACTACTTATTATGAGATCAGTTAGTGCAAGGACAAATAAAATGAGAACGTGTACAAATTTCAATATATATTTTCTGTAATGAAAAACATTAATAAATATTAATAAAAAAATTGTTACGCTCATTAACATATTTTTATTGGTATTCTAACTAGTTCAGAAAAATAACCTGACTTAATTAATTTAAATATAATTAAAATAAATAAATATTTTTAAAAACAAGAAATGATAACCTTTTATGAAATAAATTATAAAATATTATAATTTGGATTTTTTGTTATATAAAAAATTTAAATTTTGGCAAAGATGTTTCCAAAAATTGGATAAGTTAATTTCTTTTTTTGTTTTCCCAATTTGAAAGCGTACTTCAAGTACTAGCCCAGGAAATGTTTTCCGGTTTCATTTAAAAGAATTATTTTCTGAAAAATGGTTTCCTTTATTAGGTGATGTATTTTATCGATTGTTTGCGTGTTTATTTTTTTATAAAAATTAAGTGCACTATGTTTATATGTTTCATAAATATTTTCTATTCATTGTTGAATCCTATACTAATTTGGCAGATGTAACTGCTAATGGATTTTCAACACACAGATGAGTTTGTATGTATCTTATAATATAATTTATTGACTTTCTTTTATATTATTGGCAGTTTATATCAAATGAAACGTGGTGTAGCTTTAAAAAAAAACAGTCGATAAAATAATTATATGCATGTAATGTGTGGGTTCCAATCAAACATGTACCGGAAAACAAAAATAAACGAAACTGTTTATCAAAGTGTATACGTATATTTGCGAGAGTTTTAAAATTGTTGGCATTGAAATTATTTTCATTATATATTTACAATTTTCTTACGATATGCCTACATTCTTATTACTGGACATTGATTTGGAGAAATATCGTCCTTTTTAAAGTGCATTTAAATTATGATTTTTGTATTTGTATTTTTTATGTATTTCGTATTGTTTTTGTACTTTTAAGTATCGTATTTTTTTGTATTTTCCTATAAAGTATTAAAATTAATTATATTATTTTTTTATTATATTTATTTATTATTATCTACATCAGTGTTTCTCAGACTTTTCTCGCTCGCGGCACACACAAAAAATTAAAAAAGCTCGCGGCACACCTGCCCAAAAATCAAATATTTTTACAAATTTTTTGACTTTCCAATGATATATAAAAAAGCTATTTTTTAGTCTATACTAATTAAATATGATTACGAGAGAATTTTATAAGGTAATAAAGACAATTCTTTGTAATTTTGATTCACAGAAGCGACTTTTCCATAGTAAAAAGCTGGATATAGTTTTTGTAAATTTTTTTTATTACCAACTTTTTTGGGAAAAACGTTTCGCGGCACACCTGGTTCAACCTCACGGCACACCGTTTGAGAAACACTGATCTACATAATAAAGTATCAACGCTTACCTTCGATCATTGTTTGTATAAACATTGGCCGCCTAATTGTATATACATTCCTATATTAGAATCCTATTAATAAAAATGATCAAAATGAAATATTAAAACAAATCATGATTTAATTATCAAATAAAATTGTTGAATAGAATTTTATGCAAATTTAGCGATAATTGTTGAAGAAATATTCGGATATTCAACTCAGATCATTTTATCGTCACAAGTCATCACTAGAAAATGCCTCGAGATTAATTCGAATAGGGAATTTTATATTTTTAATTAAAAATATTTTTTTCATTGATTAAGTCCATTTTTCTTTTAAAATTCCCTCGATAATCTAAAGTAAATCCTACTAAATATTGTCACATTATGATAAAAATGATAAACTAAATTCAATTACTTTGACTACAGCTTCCAAAATTGAAAAAATGAGAAAAACAATATAAAATAATTTTACTTTTGTTTTAATTAAAATTAAAATAATCGCTTATATTTACATTTTTTAACATATAAGTTTACAACATATTTCGACAGATCACCCGCTATAATGAGATACCAGGCAAAATTAAAACTGTGAAATACCAGTAATTCCTCGGCGGGGTTTAGCCCTTTTCACAAATATGTAAATCATTTAATATATGAAAAATAGTTTTCGAAACCTAACCCCAAATTAAAAAGTTATATAATATCCCTTTGAATTATTCATAAATTATGTCTTACGAAAAATATTACTTAAATTAAATTAAATTAAAAAATGTTGGGTTTTATGATACTAAAAAGTCGACCGTTGGTGACTCTGACTCCATGTGTCCCAAAAATTAATAAACACAACTCCCAACATATGTTTGTTTTATAGCAAATTTACAATTCTCAATAAATAATTACAAATTTTAGTTAACCACTATTTTGCTCACAATTTCCGACCGAACCTCGCCCTGGAGAGTCTCGACCTTGTGCGATTTAAAAATAAGTTTCACCTTTTTTTGTTTGATTCCACTCTGATCCGAACTCCTTTAATACTCCTTTTTCTAACTCTTCGGTTCCTCTTATAATTCCCTATTCAGTTCTTGGCTTTGTTCCTCAAACTCCTATTGTCAGTTTCTTCTTCCCTACCTGAGGCTACTGCCGATTATCTGAATTTGGAGTTTCCTTATATACTCCCGTAATCGTTGTAATTGCTCAGTTTTTGGCCTAATTGGTTTTAACTTCTTTAGTTATCGTTCTCTAATTAGATATTTCTGTTGACCCTTTTAGTAATTCCCTTCTTGTGTTTACCATTGCTTATCCGACTGTTTGGATAATTGCCCTCTAAATTCCCAATTTGTTTATTCTTCCAAATTGCCGTGCTGGGGTTCTCCATTGGTTCGGACTTCCCATTAGCTTGGGTCTCCCATTAGCCAATTAATTAATTAATATTTTGTGTTTTTTTCATATTTGCCTGTTTTACGAGCCTTTCTAAACATTTTCCAACATTTTCTTGCTTACTGTCACTCGTCATTCTCACTCAAGTTTACTATAAAAGAATCAAATTCAAAGCTATCATCGCATTCGAATTCGGTCTTAATTAATGGTTTACAATTAGGAACATATGTCTTACAAAACCTTGATGATTAAATCACAAAACCAAAAAATCAACATTCCAAATGCATTGACTATGCGTATTTTGAGAGTTTAATTAGTTTTATTGTGATCAATTTAAATCTATAGTAAAAAAAGGATGTTAAAAGAAATTATTAATTTAAATTTAATTAATTTAATTAATTTAAATTTTTTAAAATTATTTTAAAAGTTAAAATTATAGATCTTGATTTTATTGTAACTTTTTACTTAATCACAGAGATTGGCACTTTTCAACTGTAAAATTAAGTTTGAAATTATTTGTTATTACTAGAGATCTTTTCATAAAATTTATTTTCATTTCCTTTTAATATCAATTGCGAAATAATTAATTTGACAAACAAAAAAAGTTGATTATTTATTTATTAAATGGAAATTTTTCGATGGATAGTTTGTATTGTTCTTTATAACATGCTATTGTAGGATAATGATATAATTTTATTTTTATAGAAATATAATTTTAATTAAATTGTCATTTAAAAATATCAAAATTTAAGCTTCTTCAATTCTTTGATCTTATCCCCAACAATAGTGACACGAATATAATATGAATAAAAGTTTTAAAACAGTTTATACTTGGTCATCATTAATTATTATTTGATTATTATTATAATACTGAAATAGGAATTAATTTAAAAGTAGTCAGATTGTAATAACAATATTAATAATAATAATAATAATAATAATAATAATAATAATAATAATAATAATAATAATAATAATAATAATAATAATAATAATAATAATAATAATAATAATAATAATAATAATAATAATAATAATAATAATAATAATAATAATAATAATAATAATAATAATAATAATAATAATAATTATTATAATAATAATAATAATAATAATAATAATAATAATAATAATAATAATAATAATAATAATAATAATAATAATAATAATAATAATAATAATAATAATAATAATAATAATAATAATAATAAATAATAATAATAATTTATCCTATCAAAAACTTTTGAAAATTTTGAAAATAATTCACCCATACTTGGATTTGAACCTCATACCAAACGACAAAATCAAAAATCAAAAAGTGAACTCACCACTTAACCACCAGGAAAGAAATGAATTTAGAACTTATTATTTACTAATAATAATTTACTTTCGTACTTAATGTTATTGTGAGGAGTTAAAATTAAAATACTAAATTAAATTAGTTCATGATTAAAATTTGTAAAGTTTTAATTGAAACTTAAATTATTTTAAGATATTAAAATTGAAATGATAATTGAAATTTTAAAATAAAATAATTTTTAATAAAATTGAAATTCAAGTATGAATGCGATGGTATGTTGATATTTGGTTGAAATTAAAATTTAGAAAATGTCCCAAGAATATTTGTTTATATAATCAGATTTAATGAAATATAATTTTGGATTTAATAGTCTTAGTAATTTATTTTGATGACCGAAGAATTAAATGTTATAGCATCTAACATGGCGACCATTCCAACGGATCTGCTTATTGGAAGATTACTTCCAGAAAAATTCCACAGAGGAGATGACCTCGAATTATTTATCAAAGAATGTCAGAGGTTCTTTGAAATAACGAAGACACCAGTGAAGACCCAAATGGTACTAGTTATTACACTTCTGGACAGGACTTTGATTGAAGAATATGAAACCGCAGAAGGTAAAACCGTTGAACAGAAATTAAGAGCAGCTTTTCATCGACCAACGTCATTGATTGATGACTTAAGAGAAGCCTTGAACTACGAGCAAGGTAACGAATCAGCGGAAATATTTATAGAGAAAATATCAAAAATGACTAAAAAATTGGCCTCACACACTTGGAATGAGGAAGAAATTCAGAAATGTTTATTGACACATTGTGTAAGAGATAAAGAAGTCAGGAAAGAAATCGAAATGAAAGATCTCAAAACGGCGGAACAAATTAAAGAAACTATAAAGAAGATAGAAAAAGTTAACAAGGTTATTGAACAAGTAAACACGGTGAGATCAATACGACCTACAACTGGGGGAAGAACTTATAGAGATGTAGTACAAGTTGGAGCCACGAAGAGAGAAATCAACGAATGGAAACCAGAGACAAGAGTTAAAGTGATAGAATGCTGGACGTGTCAAAAACCGGGACACAGTAGCAGAGAATGTAATATAAAAAGAAGATTTCAATGTTATGCATGTGGTGTTGAAGGTCACATACGAAGAGAATGCCCAACAATCAAATGTCATAGATGCAATGCACGAGGACACAAAGAAAGAGAGTGCTACACAAATATGGAAAGACGAAATCAAGGAAGAGATCGAGACCAAAGGAAGATGTCAGGAGGAAGAATTCAAAGAAATACCTATCAACAAAGGGAAGATATGTATCAATCAAGGAACGTACATCAAAGACAATGGGGAAACCAACAATATAACAGAAAAGATATTGCAGCTATCAAGTCTGATGATGAGATGATGAATACAAAACAGTCAAGCCAGCCAGACGAGTATAACAGGGAGAATGACCCAAACGAGCACGCTCCGTCAAACGGGACATTGATCGGAGCAATTTACTAAGTAATATTGATTTCAACCAAAGAATGAATGCTAACGGTATGTGTAATTTAAGTATGTATGATGATTGTATGATTGATAAAGATTGTAGTGTTTTTGAACGTGATATTAATAATAATAGTAGTGTAGAAATTAAAAAGTCGAATGATAAGGAAATTCAGAAAAAATTTAAAGAGGAGTGTAAAGTAAATGAATTAGTAAAACACGAGGAAAGAACTATAGAGAAAATTTACAAATTCCTCAAGAAAAATGGAGACGTGTGTATTAATGAAATTGTAGAAGATACTAGAGAGCAGAATATTTTGTCAGTAGAAGAACAAAAAAGTCCAGTAATAACATATAATATAATGCAAGGTAGACCGAGTACAACACTGGATATCCAAGGGCGGAAAGTAGATTGTTTATTGGATACAGGAGCGCGAATTAATGTGATGGCTAAATCTGTAATTGATCGATTAGAAAATATCGAAATATTAGAAACAAGGGAATCGCTAAGATGTGCAAACAACAGTAGATTAGAAACTATGGGTAAAATAAACATCAATGTTAAAATGGGCAGTATTGAAAGAAATGTAACATTCATTATAGTAAAGAATTTAATACCAGAAATTATTGGAGGAGTAGAACTACAAAGGTTATTTGGTATAGAATTGAAATGTATACTAGAAGAACATGGAAAACGTAGTGATTTCATTTGCGAAATAGAAGCTAGATTTGGGCGGATTATAACAGATGAAGAAAGATTACGTCATGCCATCGACGTTTTAAAAGTTACCGGAAATAAGAGACTGCTAGAAATATTTCAGGCAAACAAGAATGTTTTTATGGCAGATAAATGGGACATTGGGTGTACCAATCTGATAAAACATAAGATCATCACGAAAGGAGAGCCAATAATGATTAAACCGAGACGTCAGCCAATAAATTTGGAAAACAAGATTGAGGAAGCAATAAAAAATCTAGAAAACAACGGAATAATTAGGAAGTGTAATTCACCGTGGAACACACCTTTAGTTTGTGTATGGAAGAAAGAGAAAAAAGACATCAGGCTTTGTCTAGACTTCAGACAATTAAACAAGATAACAGAAAGACAAGCATTTCCAATGCCAAATGTAGATGAAATTTTAGACATCCTACACGGATCCAGATATTTTAGCTCAATCGACTTGGGAAATGCTTATTACCAAGTGAAGTTAGATAAAGAATCTCAAGAGAAAACAGCATTCTCAACAAAAGAAGGACAGTTCTGTTTTAACAGGATGCCATTCGGTATTGCAGCGGCACCAGGAACATTTCAAGAATTAATGACGAAAGTATTGAAAGATTTGTGGAAAGATGGAGTGATGGTATATTTAGACGACATCCTAATATTCACAAAGACAGAAGAAGACCATTATAACATATTTGGAAAAGTCCTAGGGAAGATCGCAACAGCAGGACTAAGATTGAACCCCGAAAAATGTCAAATATTTAGAAAAGAAGTGAAGTTTCTGGGACACATAATAAATAAAGACGGCATACAAACTGATAATACTAAGATAGAAGCAATACAATCATTTCAAAAACCAAAATGTGTGAAGAATCTGAGGAGCTTTCTGGGTATCTGTAACTATTATCGACGGTTCATAAAAGACTATGCAAAGAAGGCAAGAGCACTAGAAAGCATATGCGGAAAAAACAATGAGAAAATAAGATGGACAGAGATGTGTGAAAAGGCTTTCAGGGAAATGAAAGAAGCATTGATAACCGCCCCAGTATTGGTATTTCCAGATTTCAGAAAAGAATTTATATTAGACACAGACGCGAGTTTCGATACTATTGGAGCAGTTCTTTCGCAAAAGGATGAAAAAGGACATGAACATGTCATTGCATATGGTTCACATGCGATGAGCAGCCACGAAAAAGGATACTGCATTACCAGAAAAGAATTATTGGCAATATACTATTTTTGTAAACATTTCAACCATTACTTATATGGTAAGAGATTCGTACTGAGAACGGACCATAAAGCTATTACGTTTATGGTAACAACGAAGAAACCAATAACTGCTCAATTCCAGACATGGATCAACTATTTAAGCAGCCTGGATATTAAAATGGAATACAGGAAAGGAACAAGCCATACAAACGCGGATATGCTATCCAGGAAAACATGCGGAACATGTGTACAGTGTATGATGGAACACGAAGACGCAAAAACCGGCAAAATTAAAACCAGAATATTAACAGTAAGAGCAGAAGGCGGATATAACAAGTGGCAAAATGACAATATGGAGGTCCAAGAAATAAAGAATAAGTTAGAAAATAAAGATTGTAAGTTCATAATGGAAAACAACACGGTACTAACTAAGCAAGGTAAAATATGGATACCGTCAGATAATAGACAGAGGATGATAAAAGAAGTACACGTATTGCTGTGCCATGCAGGTGCACAGAAAGTAACAAAATATATCCAGAATAACTGCGACATGGAAAATTTAGCAACGGAAGTAAAAAAGGTAATTGAGAACTGCGAAAGATTTCAGAAAATGAAAACGATAACAACCAAGACAAAGGAGGAAACTCAAACAATAAAGAGTACAGAACCATTCGAGAAGATATATATGGATATATGTGGGCCATTGAAAGAAACGTTCAACAAAAAGAAATATATTTGCGGAATCATTGACCACTATAGTAAATACATCTCATTAACGGCCATAAACAAGCAAGACGAAAAAACAATTAGTGAGACGTTATTAAATAAATGGATATTAAAGTTTGGAGCTCCAAAAGAACTTCATGTAGATTGTGGGAAGAACTTTGAAGCAAGAAGTATAAAAGAACTAGCAAAGGCAGCTGGCATTGAATTAATTTTCTCAAGCCCGTATCACCATAACACGAATGGTATTATTGAAAGACAATTCAGAACAATCAGAGAGTATATTAACGCGTCATTGAATGAAGGAGGAAGGAAAAACTGGGCTGATATAGTGCCAGAAATAGAATATACGTTAAATGCAACAGTTCAAAAAACAACGGAAGTAAGCCCAGCAGAGATTATATTTGGGAGGAAAATCGACAGAATGAAATGGTACTCGAATAAAGAAATAAATAGAGAAGATATGGAAAAGAGAATAGAGGATAAAACACTAAAACCAAAAATAAGCAAAACAGTGAGAGATTTTGAAATGGAAGATGTGGTCTTGATCAAACAAGAAATTCGAAATAAAGACGATGCAAGGTGGGAAGGGCCGTACAAAGTGATAAAGAAAATACATGAACGGAGCTACTTACTTAAAGATCAAAATGGGAAGATGGTAGTCAGAAATGTTGAGAAGATCAAACATTTTAAAAAAGGGGGATGTGAGGAGTTAAAATTAAAATACTAAATTAAATTAGTTCATGATTAAAATTTGTAAAGTTTTAATTGAAACTTAAATTATTTTAAGATATTAAAATTGAAATGATAATTGAAATTTTAAAATAAAATAATTTTTAATAAAATTGAAATTCAAGTATGAATGCGATGGTATGTTGATATTTGGTTGAAATTAAAATTTAGAAAATGTCCCAAGAATATTTGTTTATATAATCAGATTTAATGAAATATAATTTTGGATTTAATAGTCTTAGTAATTTATTTTGATGACCGAAGAATTAAATGTTATAGCATCTAACAGTTATGATATAATTTCATGTAGAAAATGAAAGTCTAATAATTGGAAAATTTATTTGAAAATGATTATATTTAACTTATTTATAAATAAAATGAAAAACATAATAATAAATAAAATTAAAAATACCAAATGACCTGAAAAATGGCCAATAAACAGAAAATTGAATATAGACATGCAATGTGTAACAATTCAACACTACAAAGTTCTGAGTGGGCAGAACAGGTGTAATACTCTTTCTCTTAGATTATGCAATTGGATGTACTATAAATATTATAACTGAACTTTCGTAAATAATACAATGTTTTCTGACAATAACAATTAATTATTTATATTTCATTTTCTATCGAGATTATTTTCAGATTCAGTTGAAATAAAAATTTCATGTTGTAAAATAAAATTTTTAGTGAAAATTTATTTTTAGGCTTTTTTGTCGGTATGAAGTATTTTTTTGTATTTTCATTAATTAACTATTTTAATGTTTTTTTCATTGAAGAAAAACCTTTAAGCTTTTTTATCGAGATTTAATTCCTGTGCAAAATGAATCCTCTGACTATAGTGTAAATTTTACATTGACATAACAATTCGATCAAAAAATCCTGAAATCAAAATAAATATTAATAAATGAATTTAAAAAATTAAAATTAATATCAAAAATAAATATTAATTAAAAAAAAAGATATTAATTTAAACAAAAAATTAAATTAATCTAAAAAATTTCAAGCCAAATATCCCACGACCATTATACACCACAGTATTGCAATACGTTTGAAACAATGTAAACCACCAACAATAGCAAGAAATATTCCAATTGTTGAAATAAGTAAATCTCAGCATTAAAACATCAAATAAATTTTTCTTTATATATACTTAAACTTTTCACAAATGATTAATTTTAATTCCCAATTAAAGTTAATTTACCTTTCATTTATATTCTTATCGTTTTATCATGATTTGTTGTTATTATTGTAATAATTCTTGTTATCATTTGTTATCATTATTCTACAAAAATGAAGTTATGATCCGATGAATTTGAAAATTATATTTTGTACAAAAAGACAATTATAAAAGTTTTATGATTATTGTACGTAATAAATGAGGCACACTCGTAAACCTAATACACATTCACCATATCTTCCACACAACAGTTTTTACAGGAGATTCTGCTGGGCTCAACACTTTCTTCCCACAAACGATTATTTATTCCAAATTGTTATGTCAATGTGAAATTTACACTATAGTCAGAGGATTCATTTTTCACAGGAATTAAATCTCGATAAAAAAGCTTAAAGGTTTTTCTTCAATGAAAACAACTTAAAATAGTTAATAAATGAAAATACAAAAAAATACTTTATACCGACAACGAAGCCTAAAAATAAATTTTCGCTAAAAATTTTATTTTACAACATGAAATTTTTATTTCAACTTAATGTGAAAATAATCTCGATAGAAAATGAAATATAAATAATTGTTCGTTATTGTGAGGTGTTTTCAGCTGAGAATTAAATATTTCAATCATCTATTAAAATAATTTTAAATGATAAATAATTGACTATTTAAAATAATTCTTAAATTTTTAAATTAAAAAAGCTTTTTAATAATAAATCATTTTTAAATAAATATATTTTAAAAGGATATATATATATATATATATATAGTTTCTATTTATATTTTTGTGTCTAAATACTTGATTTTATATAGTAATTAGACAATTGTGTAAATTAATGATTGACATTTAATGCGTTTATGAATCCTTGTTTGTTCGGAATCCTGTTTATCAACGGTCGTCAAATAGTCGACGGTCTATTGGTCAATCGCCGTTTTCCATCAAATATGGCTGGAACCGTCACACACGTTATTGAAATAAATTTTTAAAATTTCGCTATCTGTGGAAGAAATTACATTTGGTAAAAACAATTTTTATTTTAAATACTAATTTACTAGGCTTGTAAAAACTTCAATTTCATAATAAAATCAAAATATTTATTGGTTTGTAATTTATAAAGTCGGTCACTCTCTGACTCCTCGTGTTCCTCTATTAAATTCAATAATCAACACCCAACACAAAATACAGTTATTGATTTGGTTTTCAACATTTATTATAGAATTGTCATGCTAATTGCACTTTTTATATCATTAACGTTTTGTTTGACGGACGGCAGGTTACCCGCGGAAAAATACGTCAAATACTAGTAATTTAACACATGAATTATTTTCTGTTTATTCTTCTTTTCTGTAGCTCTTTTTTATACGATCTTTCCAAAAACATTTAAATTATTGTTCAGGAATTATTCCCGAAATTCAGGTCTAATTGCTTCCACAACGAGCCAATTGTTTGGCCTTTATCTAAAAACAAGTTAGATCATTTAATAATATTCCCTTACTGCTCGGCTCTCTATACGTTTTGGGGTTCCAACTAACGGCTTAATTAATTTTAATTAGTTTATTATTTCGTTATAACTTTTCTATGGACTATTCACTAAATTTTTATTATTAGTTTTGGATTTGTCTAATGATTTGGCGTTCAACCATACCAGTTTCCCCTGATCAATAGTAATTTTCAAATTTTATAAAATTTTAATTAATATTTGCACTTTTACTATTTTGGTGTTTTTATTTATTTTAGCTGTGCTTCTGTTTTATTTTGTGCCCTTTTATATTACTCCATAAAATTTAACGTCAAAATAAACTGTTATATTTTGCCTTAAAACCGAATGACCTAGAAACCTTTTTTCGACTTTGAACATTTCAGATTTGCCAACCATATCCATAATAATTTATAAAATATTGTTTATATTATAATAAATAATTAAAACAAATAGTAAAAAATCCGTAGAAAATAAATCCATTCATTTGTAAAGTGATGTTTAACCGATGTAATAATTTTTGTTTGAATGGATAATTTAATAATATGCAATTAACCCAGAAAAAACACTCCAATTATTCCTCTTATCAATAATTAACGAGAAACAGGGAAAAAAGGAATTCATAGAGCAATTTCCAAAATATGAGTATTCGTAAATTCGTTGTTGTCATTGCAATTTTCCCCAATTATTTCTCATCGCCTAGGTCCCATAAACAAATGCAGGGTAAATATATCTCCCTATCAATTAAAAGGAATAATTTGTTTGTTTGTTTGTTTACATCTGACTGTTCGTTTCGGAAAATAAATCATAATTAACTTTGTCTCGAGACTGATTTATTTTCCTATATAAATGTTTTGATATTTTCATTGAATTATACAATGGCACATTGTTTAGTGGATAAATTTCCATTTGATTTCCTATACAATTCAACAAAACGAGGGTGGAAACTTGCTAATTATCATTTCCTCCCGTTAATTATACATTTATCCATATTGTTTGTGAGTTTCGTGAAAGAATTGTTTGAATTTGTTAATATTTCTCTTTGGATCTCTTTGGCCTTGACTTGTACATTGTTTCACAATGATATGTACTTGGAACTTTTACATATCGATAGTGAAGGATCGGGAACCATCCAAAAAGAAAGGTTTCCAATCTTATTTTCTAAACCTAGCAATAAAAATGTAGGAATTTTAAAAATTTTAAATATAAATATCCTTATTCATCAGTAGGTGGTTTGGGCACCGCTAAAACAGGACTCCGCTAGCACAGTACCCCCCCCCACCCCCCCCCCCCGGCCGGAAAAAATTAAAAAAAATTTTTTTTTCAAGGTCAACTTTAGAACAAAGACATTTATTTTCAAGGTCATCTGTAGAACAAAGACATTTATTTTTTCAAGGTCATATTATTATTTTTTCAAAATATTATTATTTTCAAGGTCATTTGTAGAACAAAGACATTTATTTTCAAGGTCATTTGTAGAACAAAGACATTTATTTTCAAGGTCATATTATTATTTTTAAATTTTTAAAGGTTCCCGCCAACGAAAATTATTCATCGATAGCTCATTTTAAAGCTCAATCCAAAACCTTTCGAATGAGCTGTATATCTCATTATTATTATTATTATTATTATTATTATTATTATTATTATTATTATTATTATTATTATTATTACTATTATTATTATTATTATTATTATTATTATTATTATTATTATTATTATTATTATTATTATTATTATTATTATTATTATTATTATTATTATTATTATTATTATTATTATTATTATTATTATTACAAAGTTTTAACAAAGTTTTAGAGAATAAATAAAATATCCATCAACTTGGCGGTATTTGGACAAACAATTATTTTTCAAATTATTATTATTTTCAAGTTCATATTATTATTTTTCAAAATATTATTATTTTCAAGGTCATATTATTATTTTATTTTTGTTTTAATTATCGATTACGTAATAATAATAATTTTGTTTAAATCGTTGATTATATAATAATATTTTTATTTTGTTTTAATTATCGATTACTTAATAATTTCATTTTGTTTAAATCGTTGATTATATTATTTTTTTGTTTTAATTATCAATTACATAATAATTTCATTTTGTTTAAATCGTTGATTATATTATTTTTTTGTTTTAATTATCAATTACATAATAATTTCATTTTTTTTAAATCGTTATTATATTATTTTTTTTTGTTTTAATTATCGATTACGTTTGTTTAAATTATCGATTATATAATTATTTAATTTATCATTATTATTGGGAAAGATATTAACGCCCGCGCGGAAGATGTTATTTTCAAAATTATTTTTATTATTTTCAAAATTTTAATCAATATTATTATTATTATTATTATGATTATGATTATTATTGCAAATATTCATAAAACTTAATTTCTACGTCAATTTCATCATTCGCATGAATATTTTAATAATTTTCATCATTTTCATAATTTTCTACATTTTTAATATTTTCACGATTTTCAACATTTTCACGATTTTCAGCATTTTCAAAGAATTATTTTCATAGAATTATTATTTTTATTATTATTTTTATTATTATTTGGAAAGTTCTAATTATTATTTTAATTTAGAAGTTTCATTATTATTATATACTTAAATATTTATAAAACTTAATTTCTACGCCAAATAATAATGAGATATACAGCTCATTCGAAAGGTTTTGGATTGAGCTTTAAAATGAGCTATCGATGAATAATTTTCGTTGGCGGGAACCTTTAAAAATTTAAAAATAATAATATGACCTTGAAAATAAATGTCTTTGTTCTACAAATGACCTTGAAAATAATTGTCTTTGTTCTACAAATGACCTTGAAAATAATAATATTTTGAAAAAAATAATAATATGACCTTGAAAAAATAAATGTCTTTGTTCTACAGATGACCTTGAAAATAAATGTCTTTGTTCTACAGATGACCTTGAAAAAAATAATAATATTTTGAATAATATTTTGAAAAAATAATAATATGACCTTGATGAGTCATATGTCTTTGTTCTACAAATGACCTTGAAAAAATTAATGTCTTTGTTCTACAAATGACCTTGAAAATAATAATATTTTGAAAAAATAATAATATGACCTTGAAAATAAATGTCTTTGTTCTACAAATGACCTTGAAAATAATAATATTTTGAAAAAATAATAATATGACCTTGAAAATAAATGTCTTTGTTCTACAAATGACCTTGAAAATAATAATATTTTGAAAAAATAATAATATGACCTTGAAAATAAAATACTAGCAAGATGTATCACACGAAAACTTACTCAAATATAACCGAAAGATATAAAACAACAAAACTAAATTCGATTAAATACTTTATAGCAATTGTTAGTTCTTATAATTTCTAACTTTAATGAAGATTCTTACCATCTGAGAATAATATTGTTAATTTATCTCGGTGTTATTAAAATTATCTTTCGACTTTACGCTTCTTACCATTTTAGAATAAGATTTTTTATCAAAATTTGTGTTAATTTGACTGATTCAATTTGATGGAGTTATTGTTAATTCGTTTTATTATATATACTCTGAGTTTATCCGACAAGATATTTTCTCCCTCTATGGGTACTGTTCACAATTGGTACTGCTCGTAAGGGTACTGGTCGTAAAGGTACTGGTGTGTTTTAATGAGGCAAATTTTTGGTTATTATTTAGCATTAATTTCATTGGTATTTTTTAGAGTAAGTGGGATTTTACTAACATTATTACTAACCCTTTTGTGAGTAATTGAAAGAATATTTAAAGATTTAAGGTTTTAATGTTAATTCTAAGACAAATTTAATTAATTTCTTGATAATTTGCTATATTTTATTGACTTGTTTTTAAATTTAATTTTAAATAAAAATTATTTTTAATGACAGTTAGGTTAATAATTAGAGTTTTTACAATAATCAAGTGATTATTATTTAATTTTTATGTTGACTTTGGAATGATATTGACTAAATAATTTTTTCATATATTTTCTACGAATATTGATGAACTTTTAAATATTGAAAATCTAAAGTTGAAACTAGCTAATTTTATCATGATGATATATTTGAAATCTACTTGAAAATTATTGTAAAATATAGTGAAATTTATGATTTTGAAAGATATAATTGCTATATAATTGGCTGAATCGATGAAGAATTATGATCAATATATTTCATCTCTAGTTAGGTATTTGATGGTAAATGTGGTGAAATATTTGTAGAAAATATTGATTTTAGTGAATTTTGATCTTTTAGTGGGCTCTTACTACATGAATTTAGATACTAAATTATTTCAATGGAAGGATGTCTGTAACAATTAAATAAAATTCATATTTTGAAGAATTTTCTATGGATTTTAAGAGAATTGATATATTAAAGTCGGTTGGATTTAGTGAAGGTTCAGTTAAGATGGTAATATATGATTTTTAAAGGTGGCATTTAAAGGGGTAGAAATATTTAGTGAGGGATCGGTTAAGGCGGAAATGTTTGAAATCTCTATTTAAATCGACAATGTTCTTATTGGTAAAATATCAAAGGGATATATTCAGTATTTAGCTATGAATTAATAATAGTTCCGGTGAATTTATATCGTTTTAGAGGTTTATTAGGTTGTGATGAATGTTATGGCACAGTAATTTAGATTTATGTTTTAGAACCAGTTTTTATTAATTATCCACTGTTTTATTAAGTCGTTTAGGGTTAATGATCAATTTACTTGGTTTTGACAATGAAATATTTGAAATCTTTAGAATTAATTGGGATTGGTATCAAAGGTTATTGCTTTAAATTATTTTATTTAAGAAGTTATTTTATTCATTGTGGGGATATCTGTGACAAAACTTGAGAAATATTGACTTAAAAGTTGGAATTCGACAACAGCTAAAGAAAATTGATCTTTATTGAAAATATTTTATGATTTTAATTAGATTTCTAGAAAATAAATCGGTTGAATAAAGGGTAAAATCTATTGAAGGAATATTGTTATCGGATGGATAAATCTTTCAATGATATTTTGCTAAATTACCTTTGTTAAATATTATTTTAAATGACTAAAAAAGAGAAAATCAACCAATATTCATAAATTGATCGCACAAAATATCCCTGTTTTGGTAAAAGGTTACTCAAAATCCCTATTTAAAAATGTTAACCATGTATTTCTCACAAAGATATATTACACCCAATGATCATTAAATTAGAAAACAATTGTAACCCTATATAATAATAAGCACCTTAATTGGTTAAATGATAACCAAATGTTTCTATTATGACTCCTTTTGCCTCAAACAAAGATTGAAATTTACTCCAAATGATGAAGACTTTCTACCAAAATTATCAATGAATATATTAATAACCATGCATTTCTCACGAAGTTATATTAACTATTGTAATGAACATTAGATGAATAAATTACCTATGAAATACTAAATATTCATATCTTACTTTTTGCTAAATATTATTTTAAATTACTAAACATGACAAAGTTAACCAATAAATTAGTCGCTCGAAATAAGAATTCGGTAAGTTATATTCAAATTATTCACGAATTTCTGATATCTATGATCATCCTTTTCTCACTAAATTACCTAAGAATTTTTAACTAATATACATATGCATTAATTAATATACCCTTGCAACATGTTGAATGTGACCAGTACCCTTACGACAAATACACATAGGGGGACAGAATATTTTGTCGGATAAATTCAGACTATATATATAAAAACTTACAATATGCTATGGTTTTTATTGATTAATTTGTTGTATATTGCATTGATACATCAAAATGTCAGATAATATTTATAAATTAACTAAAAAATACACAAAAATACTATATTACCTAAGAATTCTGTTATGTTTCTAGCTAAATAATTGGTATATGTATCAACTATATAAAAATTGTTATGAATCCAAGAATATTTTAATTAAATGGTACAACCAAAACATGGATTTCTAACTAAATTTTAAAATTTATCTGGAAATATTTTACTTAAGAAATTGCTATATTTAAAATAACCTTTCACTAAATTGCCTAAAAATTTGCTATATGGTATTGTTAAATAATCATAATAATAAAATTAAAAATAATAATATTATGTCGGGGCATGAAAAATAATATAATTGTATGACTAATAAATTTGCAATACAAGTGCATAATTAACAAAGACTTTGCAATAAATGGGCATGATTAACAAAGACACTAGAAATATTATCTTTACATTTTGTCGAAGATGATTATGGCAGTAATATCAGAGGAGAATCAATGGACAGAAGAAAAGCATCATTATGATTTATAATAATTGTAAATATAATTGTATATATAATTGTAAATTTCCATATATATAAATAACACTATATAGAAAATTAATACAATTATTAAAACAAAATGAATATGTTTTAATCAAAAAGATTTAAAGTAAAACAATAAATTTATAAAAACAAATTAAAATATTTATTTCCGAAAAAATAATAACCAATACATCCAGCATCTTCATGGTTCTTGCGAAGATTTTTTTTTCCATTTTGATGAACTCATGGGTTTATTTCATTCTGAATAATCTAAAAATAATATTATAAATACCATTCCCTTCATCATATCATCAACATTTGGTAGTTGCGCCCAATATAATTAATTACCAAGATGATTTCATATTATTCAATGTTTGAAAATTTCCTACATTATAGTACCGTCATTATGTATGTTAATAATTCATTTGACTTTGATATTGTATTGATTTGTATTGAGAACTTACATGTATATAGTATGATATTCATTAATCAGTGTTGAACAGGCTTGACAATTGTGAAAATTCTTCTCGTGACACTTAGAACAAACAATTACGTGACCACACGGTAAATACAAAACCGAAACTTGATTTTCTTTACAAATTGAACATGTTAAATACCTTTTCTTAACATCGTTCAGTTTTTCCGTTAGCTTATTTTCAATCAAGTCGGCTTTTGCTATCCATTCATAAATCAATCTACTATATCCCAGTTTCAACCTTAAATACATGCAACTCCAAAAGTATTCATTCAGTGAATCGTTGTTTACCACTGTTTTTTCTAAATACATTAAATAACTAGATAACTTCAAAATGCATTTATCATAATTAAATAAATCACTCAAATACTGAATAGAGGAATGTTTGAAAATCTTTAAAATATTTATGATTTGCTTATCATTGTAAGTATCATGATTATTTATAAAATCTTCAACTGTGTTGTTGAAAAATTTCAATGAACGCTTATCTTCGGAATAGGTTGGATTTAATTTTTCCTTATTTCTAGTAGGATGTCCTTGCTATAAATGACATATATAAAAAATATTGACAAAATAATAAAGTTACCAAATGTGTTTTGTGATTTACACATTCATATTCAACAGTTTTACTTGTAGAAATCATCAGTAATAAATAAATTTCTTAATAACTAAATTACTTTTGTTTTTACATTTATAAAAATTGAGATAGCCAATCAAATTAGAGTTTTCAAAATGTAGAAATTGTAACCATGGTTGAACCTTCAAATGTTTAAGTAACATCATATTGTATAACAATAATAATAAGCATGACTAGTACCCTTGTGAGTTGTTGAGCGTGAGCAATACCCTTTTGAGCATTACCCATAGGGGGAGAAAATATTTTGTCGGATAGACTAGGAGTATATATAATAATAATAATAATAATAATAATAATAATAATAATAATAATAATAATAATAATATACTTTGAAAATAAATAATAAGAAATTTGAAAATAATTTTGAAAATGTTAATAATAATATTTTATAAATAAACTAAGAATTTTGAAGAAAATAATGATGAAAATATTGAAAATCGTGAAAATTATGAAAATGTTAAAAATCATGAAAATATAGAAAACGATGAAAATGTTCCTGAAAATGTTGAAAATCGTGAAAATATTGAAAATAATGAAAATGATGAAAATATTGAAAATGATGAAAACGTTAAAAATTATGAAAATGTTCCTGAAAATAATCATCAAATATTGAAAATCGTAAATTGATGCAGAAATTAAGTTTTATGAATATTTAAGTAAATAATAATAAGACATCGAAAATAAAATAATAAGAACTTCGCAAATAATAATAATAATAATATTGATAAAAACTTTGAAAATAATTTGAAAATAATACTTTGAAAAATATTCGATGAAAAAATCCTGAAATAATCATGAAAATGTAGAAAATTATTAAAATAATCATGCAAATGATGAAAATGTTGAAAATCATGTAATTGGCGTAGAAATTAAGTTTTATAAATATTTAAGTATATAATAATAATGAAACTTCTAAATTAAAATAATAATTAGAACTTTCCAAATAATAATAAAAATAATAATAAAAATAATAATTCTATGAAAATAATTCTTTGAAAATAATACTTTGAAAAATATTTGATGAAAATGTTCCTGAAATAATCATGAAAACGCTGAAAATCGTGAAAATGTTGAAAATCATGAAAATGTTGAAAATCGTGAAAAAAAATAATCATGCAAATGATGAAAATGTTGAAAATCATGTAATTGGCGTAGAAATTAAGTTTTATAAATATTTAAGTATATAATAATAATGAAACTTCTAAATTAAAATAATAATTAGAACTTTCCAAATAATAATAAAAATAATAATAAAAATAATAATTCTATGAAAATAATTCTTTGAAAATGCTGAAAATCGTGAAAATGTTGAAAATCATGAAAATGTTGAAAATCGTGAAAATATTAAAAATGTAGAAATTTATGAAAATGATGAAAATTATTAAAATATTCATGCGAATGATGAAATTGACGTAGAAATTAAGTTTTATGAATATTTGCAATAATAATCATAATCATAATAATAATAATAATAATATTGATTAAAATTTTGAAAATAATAAAAATAATTTTGAAAATAACATCTTCCGCGTGGGCGTTAATATCTTTCCCAATAATAATGATAAATTAAATAATTATATAATCGATAATTTAAACAAACGTAATCGATAATTAAAACAAAAAAATAATATAATAACGATTTTAAAAAAAATGAAATTATTATGTAATTGATAATTAAAACAAAAAAATAATATAATCAACGATTTAAACAAAATGAAATTATTATGTAATTGATAATTAAAACAAAAAAATAATATAATCAACGATTTAAACAAAATGAAATTATTAAGTAATCGATAATTAAAACAAAATAAAAATATTATTATATAATCAACGATTTAAACA
Source organism: Schmidtea polychroa (assembly GCA_959609185.1). Classification (NCBI taxonomy): domain Eukaryota; kingdom Metazoa; phylum Platyhelminthes; order Tricladida; family Dugesiidae; genus Schmidtea; species Schmidtea polychroa. The sequence continues at coordinate 161,680 of CAUHTR010007910.1, forward strand.
AAATTATTATTATTACGTAATCGATAATTAAAACAAAAATAAAATAATAATATGACCTTGAAAATAATAATATTTTGAAAAATAATAATATGACCTTGAAAATAATAATATTTTGAAAAATAATAATATGAACTTGAAAATAATAATAATTTGAAAAATAATTGTTTGTCCAAATACCGCCAAGTTGATGGATATTTTATTTATTCTCTAAAACTTTGTTAAAACTTTGTAATAATAATAATAATAATAATAATAATAATAATAATAATAATAATAATAATAATAATGAGATATACAGCTCATTCGAAAGGTTTTGGATTGAGCTTTAAAATGAGCTATCGATGAATAATTTTCGTTGGCGGGAACCTTTAAAAATTTAAAAATAATAATATGACCTTGAAAATAAATGTCTTTGTTCTACAAATGACCTTGAAAATAATTGTCTTTGTTCTACAAATGACCTTGAAAATAATAATATTTTGAAAAAAATAATAATATGACCTTGAAAAAATAAATGTCTTTGTTCTACAGATGACCTTGAAAATAAATGTCTTTGTTCTACAGATGACCTTGAAAAAAATAATAATATTTTGAATAATATTTTGAAAAAATAATAATATGACCTTGATGAGTCATATGTCTTTGTTCTACAAATGACCTTGAAAAAATTAATGTCTTTGTTCTACAAATGACCTTGAAAATAATAATATTTTGAAAAAATAATAATATGACCTTGAAAATAAATGTCTTTGTTCTACAAATGACCTTGAAAATAATAATATTTTGAAAAAATAATAATATGACCTTGAAAATAAATGTCTTTGTTCTACAAATGACCTTGAAAATAATAATATTTTGAAAAATAATAATATGACCTTGAAAATAAATGTCTTTGTTCTACAAATGACCTTGAAAATAATAATATTTTGAAAAAATAATAATATGACCTTGAAAATAAATGTCTTTGTTCTACAAATGACCTTGAAAATAATAATATTTTGAAAAAATAATAATATGACCTTGAAAATAAATGTCTTTGTTCTACAAATGACCTTGAAAATAATAATATTTTGAAAAAATAATAATATGACCTTGAAAATAAATGTCTTTGTTCTACAAATGACCTTGAAAATAATAATATTTTGAAAAAATAATAATATGACCTTGAAAATAAATGTCTTTGTTCTACAAATGACCTTGAAAATAATAATATTTTGAAAAAATAATAATATGACCTTGAAAAAAAAAATAAATGTCTTTGTTCTACAGATGACCTTGAAAATAATAATATTTTGAAAAATAATAATATGACCTTGAAAATAATAATATTTTGAAAAATAATAATATGACCTTGAAAATAATAATATTTTGAAAAATAATAATAAAATAGTCAAATGACCTTGAAAAATGGTCTCGGGAAAATGTTAATAACTTTTATACTACTAATGATAAAAATTATTTCGATGGCTCAAAAGATAGATCTCCGTCTGGGCTTCAAAATGATGTATCAATTGTTAATTAATTTTGAAAACTCAAAAAGTTCTGGCGCCCCGAAAAGTAGGACTCCGCTGGCACAGTTAATAATATTTTGAAAAATAATAATAAAAATAATAATATTTTTGAAAAATAATAATATGACCTTGAAAATAAATGTCTTTGTTCTACAAATGATCTTGAAAAAATAAATGTCTTTGTTCTACAGATGACCTTGAAAATAAATGTCTTTGTTCTACAGATGACCTTGAAAATAAATGTCTTTGTTCTACAAATGACCTTGAAAATTTTATGAGTCATACGACCTTGAAAATGACCTTGAATGAGTCATACGACCTTGAGAATGACCTTGAATGAGTCATGGTCTTTGTTTAAATGACCTTTAATGAGTCATATGACCTTGAATGAGTCATGGTCTTTGTTCTACAAATGACCTTGAAAATTTTATGAGTCATCCGATGAGTCATGGTCTTTGTTTCAATGACCTTGATGAGTCATATGTCTTTGTTCTACAAATGACCTTGAAAAAAATGTACTTTTAGACTTAGAAATTTTTTTTTCTCCACCCGGGGGGGGGGGGTGGGGGGGGGTACTGTGCCAGCGGAGTCCTGTTCTAGCGGTGCCCAATCCATCTACTTTCATCCTATAACACTCTAGTAAGAACGCTTCCGTGGCATATTGTATATCAAATTCGAAAATGTAATTTATGGGTAACTAATTGTTGGGTATCATTTTTCAATGACTACTGTTCCATTTATTACAACCATTTTGATTTTGTGACAGTAAACGCTCTTGGTTTAGAGGGGAACTAACCTCCTAAAACTGCCCACTGTAAATAAAGTATACATTTGATTAAGATGTCATTATTTTAAATTCTTTACCAAAATGTAGGCTTAGTCCAACGTGCTTGGTACTTTGAAAATGATCATATCACAGCGGTGCACCGTCAAAACGAGCGTTGAATAAAATATCCTTTTAAAGCAAATATCCCATATATATTGAGTCTTGTTTTGTCGAATCACCTGTTCTCTTGCAGTCAACAAACCTAAACTATACTCTTTGCGCTGTTTTCAGCCTAACCCTAGATACATTAGTAGATAGATATGGGCCCGCTGGGTCAAATACACATACTATATAGTTTAATTAATATATAAATCATACAATATATATTAATAAATACTTTTGGGGTAGAAAAATGATTGTTTGCAATGGCAAATAAATAGGAGATATTCCATCAACCTTTAAGAATCGAAATCTTTGTGACCCGTCAAAAATTAAAGGTTTTGACACACCATGGTTAAACTCTCTAGTCTAAGTAGCACCATAATGTAGAGCACATATAACTCTATCTACACAACAAAAAGTCGGTCATCTTTCGACATGACTTTTGATTACCTTGGATCACCACAATTCGACATTCGAGTACCCTATAAAACCCTTTCAAAACGAGCCATTGATCACTGAAATACTTTACAGACGTGGCTAATGGTTAACCATGAACTCTCAATAATCAACTTTGAGTTAGCGCGCCCCTACTTTTAAAGTTGATTAATTAAACTATGTAATATCTGTCTTTGTTCGATCGGGCCCATACTTTTTAATAAATTGGATTGACCTACTTAAATTTCGATTTGTTGGATATTGGCTCAGTGAGCATATATCGATCTACTTACATTAGTTTTTCCATTCAATACTCATTGATTTTTCAACGTTGCTATTGTATTGAATTAGGCTCTAATTATTACTGAATACAAGCTGAAAGTGATTGCATCGCTGTGTACAATAGCTGTCAAGTACTATGGTGTGTTCACAGACTGCTGATAGATGGCTTCTACATTTGTTGTCTCTTAAACCTTTACGTGTATGGTCTACGAATCGCGTCTCTTTGTGCGCTCGGTGTCTCAGTCGTTCCCACCGGATTGATTTGCAACGTTTGTTTACTCACTTTGGTACATCACTTGTTACCACCGGAAATAGCTTTCTCCGTCCCTTCTGACCGGTGCTCTCCGCCATTGTCTCGTCGTTCACTTGCTTCTAGTTTCCCGTCTCAAGTTGCTTGACGAAGATTTGGAGTGACCTTAGTTCGATTTGGTCATGGTAACTTGTTCTTGGAGCCATTGGCCCAGTAGCTTCTGTTTTCTCATCTCCTCCGGCCAGATCCTCATGGATTCAAGTTCTCAACATCGCAGTTTCAGGCGCTCTGCTCACACACGATGTGCGTCAGTTTTTCCTTTTTCGCGACATAGATCTGTTCTAAACTTTTCTAGCACTGTTTCTACTCAATGTATTAAATAATTGTATTAAATAAATTCTTTACAAAATAAACAATGAAATTGTATGACAATATAGTCCTAAATTTTGATTTGACTGTTCCAAAAAATATTATTTAGAAATGCTATTTAAAAAATATGTATACCGTTATCTCTGTACACAAGTTCGAGAGCTTACCAGTTTGAGTAGAAATAGTAATATTATTTAGCATAATTTGACATCCAAGTTAAATTTTAAAATGTTTTCTAAGAGTTTCAAAAACTATTGGGAACGTATAACTTGTGAGGTTTTGGCGATAAAATCATTCGAAATACATTAACTACGTATTTTGAGAGTGCCTAATTACTTTTATTATGATTAATACATTTTATTGGATTCCTCACATATAATTATGTAATTATTAATTATGATCGTTTTTATTGAAATTGTTTAGTGCCTGATGATGATATTTGAACTCTCGAAATATATTGTAAAAACATATTTTAAAAAATGGCGTTTTGATATTATTTATTATTTCTGCATTCAATTTAATCTTTTTGACGTAAGGCATATTTTCATTAAATTTATACAACTCGGTAAATGCAATAAAAGTAATCCAACAAATTTACATTTTTTGGTGTGTTTATTGTATTTAGTTTGACTTTGTTGACTATTTAAATGTATTTGTGAATTTAATAGTGTTATTTATCGGATGAAATGAAGTTTGAACTTAATAAAGCAATAAAATTTAGGTTGTTGTCAAGACAAATGCCGAATTACACAGGATAAACCAGTGTTTCCCACGGTGGGCCACCGCGCTTCAGAGATGGACACGTCAGCTATTACCAACAATTCCACATATATATTTTTTATTATAATATGCTCATTCACGACTAAATATAGCAACGTGCATATGGTCAATATACAGCAATTTCATCAACCGTTATTTTTCGATACTGGCAATACTGATTATCGGAGTTTGACAGCTACTTCATTTGGCTACACACGTACCAAGGCTTTCTCTCTATCGACAAACACATACCCTTTGCATCTGTAAAGTAATATTATTTTCCTTTTACATTTTTCAATTCTTAACCATTAATAAATCAATTTATTATTACCCTTTCCATCATCTTATTTGGTGGAATGTGGTTTCAATGCAATAAGCGATTAACTGATTAAAAAAGAAATCGATTGGATATAATTAATAAAGGGGACCTAGGACAGAAATTAACTAAGTTAGATCCATGTATAAAATGTTTTTGAAGAAAGCGTAGCTGAATTTAAAAATTTAATAATGGATTAGCCGCCAAGATGTGCATGTGTGTTTTGTACTAAATTTCAATTGTCACTTGTGTTTTATTATTGTTTTACATTTTATTTTACTTAATTACTTTTTCAATTTGTGTTATAATCATGGCTGTGGAGTCGGAGTAGGAGTCGGAGTCTGGAGTCGCTAAACAAAATCGCGACTCCGACTCCAATAGTAAAATTTCTCGGTATTGCACGTGCATGTACAAAATATTTTAAATTCAAAGAATTTTTCATATATTTGGCAAAAGAATATTCTTAATTACTTTTTCAATTTGTGTTATAATCAGGGCTGTGGAGTCGGAGTAGGAGTCGGAGTCGGAGTCGCTAAACAAAATCGCGACTCCGATTCCAATAGTAAAATTTCTCGGTATTGCACGTGCATGTACAAAATATTTTAAATTCAAAGAATTTTTCATATATTTGGCAAAAAAATATTCTTCGAAATTGGCGATGCAATATTTTACAAATTACTAGATCAATAATTGTAACTAATAATAATATATGTTTTGAAAATTTACCTATTGTTTAATTAAAAAGAGGCCGGGGGCATATGACTTTTGAAAATACTACGGTGGGGCATGGTATAAAGAAAGTCAGGAAACACTGGGATAAAAACTGTCGATAAAAAGCTGTATAAAAAGTGATACTTAAAATATCATTGTATGATGTTTTTGCATTTCACTATAAAACTAGAAATAATTTACTTATAAACTGATTATTAAGCCGCTATTACTACTAACGTTTTTCATAATAACCATTGTTCTACTTTTTATAGAACAAACACTTTCCTAATGAATTCTCGAAAAGAATCACCTCTTTTGTTTTTGAAAATGTTTTATTAAATTTTTCTTATGAAACTCGCTTGGTAACAAAAATTAAATTTATAAAATAATTTTATAAATTTTTGTTGAAGATACGGTAAAAAGCAATGGCACAATCATGGGAGGTGTAAGGAATTGATGCCCAACTGAAGGACCTCAGACCTCATTAGGTCCACTCAATCATTTTTGTGACCATAAAAACATAACAAAATCATGCTTTAATTGAAATTATAAGTTAATATCTATTTTTGTTTAAATAAAACAATTCTTTGAAGGGATAAACAATGATTTATCAATGACACATTCGACTATTATATCGCCATAATATTCATTATATATTTGGCCCGGGAAACATTTTTAAGAGACCAATTCCATTTAGCCTTACGAAGTACCGCATAAGTATTCTAAAATATATTTATCCATTCGCATTATATGTTTTATTTATTAAATAATAAATGATAAATATTAAAATTAGTAGTAATAGAAATAATAATATTTAATTATAATAATAATTTTATTATAATAACAGTGATAAAAAATATTAATAATAATAATAATAATAATAATAATAATAATAATAATAATAATAATAATAATAATAATAATAATAATAATAATAATAATAATAATAATAATAATAATAATAATAATAATAATAATAATAATAATAATAATAATAATAATAATAATAATAATAATAAAATATAATAATAATAATTATTTTAAACAATTAAATGATAATTTAAGCCTTTTGCTGTGAATAATATATTTAATACAAATGAAAAAAGTTTCGACTATAAGATAGTCCTTGTCAATATCCTGGAATTTAATTTCTTCTTTTTTCAAAATGCTTTTTGGTCTTCTCTTTTATTTTATTTTCTTATTTCTTATTGGTTAAAAATAATAAGAAACTTTTTTTTTAAAGAATTTAAAATTGAAATTTTTTTTTAATTAAATATCTTTTAAAATTCAAAACGAAACACTAAAAAGATTTTTCTAAAATTAGCTCTTAGAAACCTCTTTAAATATTTATAAAATATATTTTCCAGTAACTATTTATATACGCAATTTAAATATTTTTAAAAATGTTTTTATTTTGATCTTTATTCCTAATGATCTTTCAAAAGTAGATTTCTTTAAAATTTGGTCTATTTTTGTTTTAATATATTGTTTTAAATTATTATTTTTTAATTTTTAATTTAATTTATTTAATTTATTTTAATTTTATTTAATAAGATTAATAACAACAAATCAAATTGATGATTTCATTGATCTCTTCTTTAGTGTTGATTGTTGGCCGTCTGTTTATGATGACTTATGATGACTGTTTATGATGCTTCTTTAAATCTGAAATAGTTTTTGGATGTTTCTATAGACTATGATTTCAATTAAAATATTTGGAGACTTTGTTGGAGACTTTCCACCAAATTCTAGATGTTCTTTAACTCTTTGGCGCAAGGTCCTGAGCGTACATGGCTTAAATTACCATTTAATTTTTTAAAATTTAATTAATGCTACATCAAGAAATATTATATTATTTCTAAAATAGACTTGTAACTTCTTAATGATTGAGTTCATAAACTTAGCAATTCAATAATTTTTGGTTTAACCTCTTAAGTAGCTATGACGGATATATACGTCATCAACAAAACGCATAAGACGAATAAAAATATACTCATAAATATTACTTTGGTTAACATATTATCTTAATATATATCATCCAATAAGATATTATTTTATTTTTGTAACACTATGCCCAAGATACGATAGCGGATAACAAAAAACTCACTGCTGAGGAGCGCATTTTGTTTGACGAAATAAGCCATTTAAGAGGTTAATGAAAACCTTTTTCAATCTTCTTTTATAAAATTCTACTACTGATTATGTCCATTCCATTCACTCCTTTTAAGATTTAACTTAACATTTTATGTATACTTTATACAAATGTAATAGTTTTATATTCCCCAATTGCTAAATAATTACATATTCACAGCGAGACAAAGAGGATTTCGTTCACAATTAAAAGGAAAACTTCAATGATGGAAAGCAGTCAGTTTCAAAAGTTTCTTTAATAATTTATTAGCATATTCTTGCAATATATAAATCCGACGATAAAGAGAGTACATTAAAATGACATTCTGTCAAACAAGACCGGAATAATTTATCATTTGTATATAACAATAGGGTCTAATACTGATAGATGTCACATTTTTAATTAATATTTTAATTACTTTTTAAATTTAGTATTTAATCTGGTTTTTTAATATAGATTTACAATGTGTAAAATTTTAATTTTTTAGTTTTTGTCATTTTTATAATTTTTCAAAAATTAGGGTTACTTTTTTATTTTCTTTAAAAACGATCTTATATAGTGAAATAATTATATATGAAGACGATAGTAAATAATTATATAATATATTAAATTAAATTAATACATGCACAGAAATAATAATTGATGATCTAAGTATTATTATTAAGAAATTCGTCAAGTTGATTGGTTAAATGAGACAAATCAATTTATATCAACAAGCTTGGTTTTATTTTCAACAGTGACAAAATATTTTAAAATTTTACTAATTTTTACTAAGAAATTTAAAAAAAAATTAAAAATTAAAAAAAAGTAATAACATTTAAAAACTAAAAATTATCTTCTATTTTAAAAGTAGTTTCAAACCTTTTGACAAGTATTTTGCGTTTGGATTCGCAATATCTCGAATTCTTCATTACAGTAGATGGAAGCTCTACGACACTTTTGACAAAATAGTTCTTTGAACAGTTGAATGGCTCTTTTTTGAAAATAAAATTTTCTACTTTTTTAAATTTTTCAAAAAGTGATTGCCATTTTTTAAACATCTTTTCAAATATCTTGTAAAAATAATTTATCTGAAAAAGAAAATTTTTATAAATCTGTTTAACTAATTTTACTGATTTTTCAAATTTTTTAATTTTTTGATTTTTAATTTTTTGCTTATTTTTGCAGCAAATTTTTATTTGATTTTCATAAAAGCCTCTGTAATTTTGAAAAGTTTTTAATAAATTTTCTAAGTTCTTTGCATTTTCTTTACATATAAATTTTTTACTTTTTAAAAATCCACTGATTTTTGGAAACTTTTCTGCGGTAACATTTAATTCAATTTCTTGTTTTAATGTCTTGAACTTTTTCCTGATGTTTTTAGCTAAAGTTTTATTTAGATTCTTTGTTTCTTGATAAATTTTATATACCGACTCATAGAAGTAGACAATTTCAGATGGAAATTTATATTTCTGTTCCTTGCAAAAGTTTAAATGATGATTGGATACGCTTATGACACTTTTGAGTCGATTTAGCCAAGCTCCTATTTCTAAATTGAATTTGTAGTTGGGGAATTTTGTAATTGAGATTTCACAGAAATCATTTGAATGGAACTTTGGAACATGGACTGCAGAAATAACGATTCCATCTATCGGACAAATCAAATCATCCATGCAAAGATCAAAAACGCAAGACGAGCAGGCGCTATGGAAGCAATTCAAATGACAAATTAGAATGGAATCATCGCCTAAACAATAAATGCAGCTTTTACTCATCGTTTTTTATTAAGAATTATGTCAATTAGGATAATGGAATATGCAATTATATTAAAAATATTTTCTTTAATTTATATTGGCTAATATTTTTAAAAGATTTTATTTAAATTTTTGAATTTAATTATGAAATTAATTAATTTTTTGTTAATTAATACCAGATTTTGTTTAAACATAAAATCAAATCTTATTTGTTTTAATAAACACAAAATGTATGCAAATTTATTATGCAAATTCTCCGAAATTTAACATTGATTAACATATTTAAAACAAAAACGTGATAATTTAAGCCTTTTGTTGCGAATAATGTGTTTAATGAAAAAATTTCCGACTATAAGATAGTCATTGTCAATCTCCTGGAATTTAGCAATCTTCTTCCCGAAAATACATTTCTATCTTTCTTTTATTTCCTTTTTCTTAATTCTCATTGGTTATATATACTTTCTTTTTATAAATTTTTTTAATAAAAAAGTTCATTTAAAATTCAAAATGACACAAACTAAAATTATTTAAAATTTTTTTTAAGCTTCTATAATTAGCTTCTAGAAACTTAATAAAATATTTCAAAATATTTTAAAATAAAGCCTCCAATAACTATTTATATACGCTATTTAAATATCTCAATAAATGTGTCAATTTTGATTTTTAAATCCTATCTTTTGAAAGTATATTTCCTAAAATTTTCTATATTATTTTTATTATTACTTTTTAATTTATTATATTTTTTATATATTATCAGTTATTCTCAAAGTCAATGACAACAGATCAAATTGATGATTTCATTGATTTCTTCTTTAGTGTTGATTTTTGGCCGTCTGTTTATGATGAGAATTGCTGCTTTGAATCTGACTTTTTTTTGGCTGTTACCAAGAAATCATCACTTTATACTGATTAACATATTGTTAACATTAATATTAATAACTTTTGATTCAGAATTTCACTGCTCTACCTTGAGCTACAGAGAAAAAAACGAAAAAACATCGTTAGATTTTCAGATATTTCTCAGGATACACTGCCTTTTTTCGAAGGTGAAGATCTGACAATGTAAGATCTATTCATTAAGGTCCTTCGACATCTTTGAATTTGCAGAAAAAAATCGCAAATCGTAAATTTTAATAAATTATTTTAAAAAATTAATATTTTCATAGAATTACAGAAAATGACAAAATTTGTATTAAAAAAATTAATGTTTTTGGTAATTACTTTATTTGTTTATAGTTAAAAATATATTTAACTTACATTATATCGAAATAATTCCAATTAATTTCATAAAATTCCTAAAACACACCTAAACTTTGTTTTGTAAATCTCGCATTTCTCCGGATTATTATATGCCAGAGTATTGTCATAAGTAAATGGGCATCCCATAAAATAGAAAAATGCTTAAAATCCTTTATAACATCATATTGCAAGAACTACAATAAAGTTAAAATACAAATTTTACATCACCCTATCGTTAATCATTGTATGAAACCTAAATATGATTGGTTAGTATCTTCCAATTAGCTATACAGCAGAGCTCATTCCACATGTTTTCACATTTGTGTTAATCGTGGAACGCACTTCAGGTGCCTGTGAACAGTCAGATTTTTAAGAGGTCAAATTATTAGACAATTTAAGACAGGAAGATCACAAAGAAACGCTGCCGCTATTTTGAATGTGCCTCTGTCGACACCGAACAATATTGTGAGTCAATTTCGTAATTCATAAAACTCCAGTGTCAACCCTCGTAGTGAATGAGCAAAATCATGAGTGTATTTTGGGTCTGGCACGAAGTCTTCAGTTTAATCATCGAACAACAGCTGCTCAAATGGCAAAAGAACTTGCTATGACTTTCTTTACTGTAAAGCTTTATTTCAAGAGGTTGTGATACAATGGCAGAGTTGCAAGGCGAAAAGCCGGAATCCCACAACACCTCAACCTCCATATCATTTATCATCATCTTGCTCCATTTTCTATAATCTGATGTCGCACACCTCATTCCTTCTATTCTGTCATTCCGAGTAACTTTCTTTGCAATCTCACTGGCGAAATGTAAGCAATTGAGTTCTGATAGCAATACTGCTCTTGTTTTTCTTAATAATTAAAAATCATGAAATTTATGTCCTCTCTTACCACATATTGCATATTTATCTTTTAGTGGGAATTCGTATTTTCAAAACCCATATTTTCCACAGCAAGACATTGACGACTGTAATTCACCGTTTTTTTTGTTCAGAAAGGCCTCTAAATTGATTGTATAATATCTTTGCGATGTATTTAAAGGATACCACTGGAACCCTTCTCTGCATATTCTGTTCGACTGAATGATTCATTTCATTATTTGTGCCATATGAATTACCAAGTAAAACATATCTTCTGTAATTGCCTTGTCTTCTTAATGCATTGGTATTGCCTTATAAATGTTTCTGGATTTCTTTTCCATGTTGTTTCTACCTAACTACTTTATTACCATAATTTCTTCAGTTTTTTCTTTTAATTCCACTTTTTCGTAAAATTCTTCTTTGGTCATCGTTGGTTTTTTGTTAACGTATCTTTAATCTTTTGTCTCTGACTCGACCAGTTATAGTTACATTGGCAATCTCATTTACCTTCATTTCTGAGTTAATAATTTCATTTGCTAGTTTTAATAATTTGATTTCGAAGCTCGCATATTTTCCTTTTTCATCTGGCTTGATTGCAGAAAGTTCTTCAGTTTTGTCTATAATAGTCAATTTGATTGTGACTATTCTGAACCATTATTTAGCTGCCTTATATGATGTTTTTCTTTTGTAAACTTTTCCCACAGCCTAACTGCGAGTGATCTAATCAACAACTCCTTGAATTCATTTTTCATCTTCTAGAGTGTGCCTTTAGTCGTATCTTCTAGTTTCCATAATCATGAGCTCCTTTTTGTAGTGCATTTCTTACAGAGCTTTTTCAATCTCCTTTAGTTTTCATTGTGTGAACAATTTCTGTGTGGTCACCAGTTAAAACACTTGATTTTATCTTAACCCCTTCAGACCTGAATTATTGTTAATGGAATTATTGATAATCACTAATTGTATTGTTGCCAAAAATTTCTCATAAATGGTACTAGTGGTATGATTTTAAAACAATCAAAATAGTTTAGTCAGTGCGTGGAGAGATGGCGATGAAGTAAAATATATTAAATAAGGAATCTATAAGGTTTAAAATGTTATGTGCATAATTCTGCACACGGGGTCTGAAGAGGTTAAGATTTGTTAAACAAAACACAGATTACTCTTTAAACAGTAGTATTACATAATCACTAACCAATCGCATTGATTTACTCAATGAACACTAAACTGATTGACATTGCATAGCCAATTGGATTTTGAGAAAAGGCAGTGTGGAAATTCGTTTTAAATAAACAAAATATTGATCAATTGTCTTGATGAAAATAAAGATAAGAGAAATTGACAAGAAGATCATTGGTGAAGATAATAATTTTTTTTTAATTTGAAGTGACTACATTATAGTAAATTTGGAAAAATGAAGGAGAAAAATTATTTTTTTTTTAAATATTCAATCATAACAAATTGACATAGACAAGTTTTCTCTCTGTTAAACAGTTTATTTCAAATGTAAAACTTGCATTAATTAGATAAAAAGCCTAATTATGACAATAGGAAACCTTTTATAGCGAAAATATTATCATGCCATCCATTGTTGACTTAATTGGTCGAATGTGCGTGTTCATCAGTAAAACAATTGAGAAAATTTAAACAAAATGCCGCATAAATTTTTAATGTCGTACAGAAGTAGAACATGATTTTCATAGACCTGAAAACAAATAGTAATTGTTTTACTGGGTGCAGATAAATTCGCATGCAAACATGCACAGGGAAACGTAATTGAATTATTGTAATAAAAATGCTTTCCAGATGTCACTCATCTTTCCGTCGGTTTATTTAGTGAATTTGTTGTCCGATTCTGGTGGAGACAAGTTTTAGTGAGATTGGGCTATGGAAATGATGGAGAATGTTTTCACTAGAATTGAAAATGAAATTTTGCAACTATTACAAATAAAGTTGTCAACTTTAGATAATAGAAATAATGGACTGTAAAATTGTAATTTAATTTATTAATTTATAAATAATAAGCTTTGAATTTATTAAAAAGAGAGCTGGAAGACTATAAATCAGTAATATATCGATGTTTTTTGATACTCATGAATTTTCGGCACTGCCTTTTGCAAGTTGAAAAAGGCAGTGACAAAAATTCGCGAGTATCAGAAAACATCGATTTATTACTGATTTATGGTCTTCAAGCTCTCTTTTTGATTCAAAGGTAAAAATAATCAGTGGTGAAATCGGAAAAAAAAAGTTCTTATAATATAATAAGCTTTGTTTATGCGTAAGAACGCTTTACACAACTCGAAAGTATACCACTTCATCATTTGGTGACAGGTGCCCGATGAGACAGTGGAAAATTCTGGTTATATTAGTATTTGGACTAAATTTTGTTTTAATCGAAGTTACAAAGGTTTAAGCTATCATCTCTTCTGAATCATACATAGTATATCTTGGCAAATATCTTAACAAAACAGTTTTGACTAGAGGTTAGTAATCTCATGCTCAGAGCCGGCGTGAGGCGGGTTTGTCAATTTCCCCGGAATTCAGTCCCATGCTTTTTAAGACTTTGCGTTACAAGTTTCAACCGAGCGTGATTTTAGGCCATTAAAATCAATGAAGAATTACCTACGATCTGCAGTAAGTCAAGACCGTTATTACATTTCTAGCTATTTTGTCTATTGAAAGCGAGGTAGCAAATCCCGTAAATTTTTTCTGATGTAATTAACAATTTCCTAACGAAAAAGGCTGAAAAAATTATTTATTTATATAATATTTAATAATATGTTTATAATAAGAAAATTATTTGTTTTTGATTTAGTGTAAATTTTAAGCACAGCCCCTCATATAATATTCAGTTTCATTTTGTTTTATTATTACTAAATTAATTATTTACTTTTAGATCAGTGGCAGACAAACTTATATGGCCTTGAGAAAATTAAAACAATTCTTCTCCACAGCACTTTTGTGAATAATAAAATAATTTATAGCATTTTTTGGACAAATTATTTGTTTTAATTAGTAATGTAATATAATAAATTTGACACGAGGCTTATTTTTTGTTCAACATTGCCACAGATGACTGGATTTTAGTAACTCATATTTCCATACTCCCAATATTGTAACAACGGATCTTGTGGAATTATTGAGGTCTATCTGAGGTGGTAGCTCATATTGTAACCCTTCTATCTGAAGAATTTAACCAATAAAGTTATCAATTCCCTACTAAAAGGAAAACGAAAGGAAACCATTTGTCAAAATTCGATATTAACACAATAGTGGCTGATGATGCAACCTATGCATCATTTCTTTATTAATTCTTGAAAAAGGTGACCGGCCTCTCATGACGTTCATCTTCATACTTGAGCGGTCTTCTGTTAATAATCACCAAACAACCTTCCATTTTATTCTAAAATTCTGGAAATGAAGAAAGGATATGTAATATATAAGTAAAAGTTTTAAGATTTATTTCTCCTTCGACTTACCATAGGCATATGGTTTTCAAACCTTAGTCAAAACTGTTTATTATTCATTAATATTTCAATTAAACTTCTTATAAAATTAATAAATAAAGAGCCAATATTTGTGATTTTGAGGCGGAATAAATAAGAATAAGTAACAATTGTCCCACGCTTTTCATTTTTGATAAGTTTAAGATTTTTTAAGTGCTCCTTTCTAGCTGGCATCAAATTGGCTTCATTATATGAACATTTATTTTGGAGCACTTGGAAAATATTCCATCTTCAAAATTGAAATTCAATTAATAACAATTATTTTTCGCCACTCTATCTTGAAGGGAAAAGAAGACAAAATACTTTTTTATTATTTATATTATTTTTCAATTCATTTAGAAATATTGAAACAATTTAAACAAAGAATATTTACCGTCCATTATGATGAACTTCAAAAGCATTAGAAAAGGAAAATGAATTTTCAGTAAAACTAGAATTTTTAGAAAACTAGACCCGGAGATAAAAAAATAAACTGAAGAATTTGTTAAATCCCCACCCCCCCCCCTATTATTTATTACAATGAAATATTATTTGTATTGTATACTAATGTTTTCTCATATTTTAATTACACTTCAATGGTTGAATTTCATTATTATTATTATTATTATTATTATTATTATTATTATTATTATTATTATTATTATTATTATTATTATTATTATTATTATTATTATTATTATTATTATTATTATTATTATTATTATTATTATTATTATTATTATTATTATTATTATTATTATTATTATTATTATTATTATTATTATTATTAATATTAATATTATTTAATCATTAATTAAAATTACAAAATAGCAGTCTTATTCGCAAACAGAGTATATCATATTGCACAATCTGTTTGAATATGTGGTTGAGAATATATTATTTTGTTTTAATAAATGCATCAAAATTATTTATTTCTGGAAATTTTTATGCTGAATTTAAATAATATTTGATTAGTTCTTCCTTTATTTGTTCTATTTCTTTCATTATCTATTCTTGATTTGCGCACCGACAAAGGAAATTATTAATAATTGTCATCGTTTCCATGTAAATTGTATAAATTATAATCTTTCTGTGTAATTTATAAATTTATTTCTTTTCGGTTAATTAAGTAATAAAAATTTGAATTAAATTTTCTAAGATATCTGCAATACTCATGTCATACGCTTCTTTACGTTGCGTTATAAAGTTCCTTCCTGTGTAATACGCGTTTTCAAATTTCTTGAGATTTCACAAAAAAATCAAAATATAAAGAAAATATATATAAACCGTTTAATATCTAAATAATTCCAAATGGTTTTATGTTTAAATATTTGTTTTAATGAAGACTCCCATTCGAAAAAAAATCTCTGTTTTAATTTTAATTTTAATAATTTTAAAAAAATTGAAATGTTGATAAAAAAATTTTTAAAAATATAAAATTTTTTTTAAAAATATAAAATTTTTTTTTATTCAAACAAATTTAGAAAAATCTAGAAATAATAAAGATGTTGAAGAATGTGCAGGAATTATTCAGTTTAAAATAATTGCAAAATAACAAAAAATCGTGGTAGAATTTATTTATAAAATAATTATAAATTGAATATTTCTTTAGAATTTCAGATATTTCTCTTAAAACGCTACCATTTTGCGTATGTGAAGGAGCTGACGTAGGATTTATTCATTAAATTACAAATTATTTAAATTTGTTACAGTAATTTCGAAAATTTCTTTTCCGACTCTGCTTTTTGTGAAGGTGAAATTTCAATTATTCAACCAGGCCTTTCTACCTCTTTTGATTTCGAAAAAAATCGTAAATGTTAATAATTTTATTTAAAAAAATCATATTTTGATAGAATTTCAGAACATGGCAAATTTCGATTAATTATTGCCTTCGAAAATGGTGAAAATTACTTTGAATTTGGAAAATTACTGGGAATCACAAAGAAATCGATTGAAACAATAGTTCGAAGAAAAAAGAGTAAGCTAACTTAAAAAACTATTTTATTCGTGTACGACGCTTCTTTCCTAAATGTATTAAAAAATAAATAAAGCTAAAACATGCTGAAAAGTAATTAAAAAGAAATTATAAAACAAATGTTGACTAATAGTAATATTTTCATATAAATGGTGAGTCACCAATAATTGGTGTACAC
Organism: Schmidtea polychroa; assembly: GCA_959609185.1. Lineage (NCBI taxonomy): Eukaryota > Metazoa > Platyhelminthes > Tricladida > Dugesiidae > Schmidtea > Schmidtea polychroa. The sequence goes on from CAUHTR010007910.1 coordinate 178,842, forward strand.
ACCAACCTGTACCTAATTCCAGAAGTTAAAAGTCTCTACACCTAACCGCGAAATATAACATTATCTATAATCTAAAAAAAAAATCAATAAATATATATTATAGGAACACACAAACTTACCTGTGTGTAGAAATTTAATGCCGCGAAATTTAACATATTTATTATAGGAATCTAAAAAGTTAGAGAAAATAATTAAGCATACAAGCACAGCACACATAATGAAAAATACATACAAAATTAAGTAAAGTGTTTTTCATGCGAAATTCAGATTGATTAACATATAATTAACATATCAATATTTTTAAATTATTTAAAAAATTATGTACAAAAAAACTTTTGAATCAGATTCCGACTGCTCTACGTTGAGCTTTAGGGAAAAAGAAGTAAATACATCGTAAGATTTAATTAAAAAATAATTTAGAATATAAAATTTCTTTAGATTTACAGATATTGAAGAAGATCCTTCGACATCTTTGAATTTGCAGAAAAAAAATCGCAAATCGTAAATTTTAATAAATTATTTTAACAAATTAATATTTTCATAGAATTACAGAAATAGACAAAATTCGAAAGAAGATTACAAAAACTTAAAAAATATTTTATCCATTCTTTACTAAATGTCTTTAAAAAATAAATGTTTAGTGATTACTTTACTTATTTATAATTATAAAAATATCTAACTTACATTTTTACGAAATAAATCCAAATAAATCCAAATAAAATACCATAAAATTCCTAAAAAAACACCTGAAATTTAATTATCAATGTTATATATTATCAATATTATAAATGCTGACTAACAGTAATATTTAAGAACTTGAATAATGATCTCATAATTATATAAAATCAAAATTCAAGTCCTAAAAATTACTTTAATTCAAAAACTTACCTTTAAACGAATTTTGGAAAATTGAATAAATGAAATTAAGTTAACATTGTCATATAATTGGTGACTCACCTCAGGTGGTGTGCACACCAACTTATATTATAGACAATGTTAACTTTCGCGGTTAGGTGTATAATACACGTTGATGTGTTCATCAGTTGATGACTCACCATTTATGAGAATGTGAAGTTATTTACTTCATTTCATTTATTCAATTTTACAATTAAGTTTTTTTTTAATTTAAGTAACTTTTAAGGTTTGAATTTTGATTTTATAAAATTATGAGATCATTATTCAAGCTCTTAAATGTTACTTGTAATCAACAATTTGATTATAAATTATTTTTAATTAATTTTCAGGGTTTTTAGGGTTTTTATGACTATGAATTTGATTGGAATTATTTCGATTAAATGTAAGTTAGATTAATATTTTTAACTATAAATAAATAAAGAAATCATCAAACACATTTAAGAAAGAAGCGGAGTATTTTTTTAAGATTTTGTAATCTTCTTTCTCCAGCTCATTTATATGGCGAATTTTTTCATTTTATGTAATTCTTTGAAATTATTATTTTTTTATACAAGTTTTTTTTTACGATTTTCGAAATTTTTTTCTACCATCACACAAAGTCTTTTGACAAAAAATATCTGATATACTTTAAAATATTTTAATTATTTGTAATTAAATGAAAAATTTTTACATTGTCAATTCTTCACCTTCGCAAAAGGCTAGCGTTTCAAGAGAAATATCTAAAAATCTAAAGAAATATTAACTTCAAAAATATTTTATAAATAGATTTTACGATGTTTTGTCGTCCTTTGATCGAAAACTCAAAGTAGAGTTGTCCGATTGAAAATCCAAATTTTTTTCTGCCATGAATTTTAATATATTAAAAATAATAATATGTTAACAATATGTTAATTACTTTTTACTTTCGGAATAAAAAAAGCTATATTAAATGTTCGTGTATTTTTTATTATGTGTGCTGTGTTTGTATGTAAAATTATTTTTCTGTCATTTTCTCAATTCCTATAATAAAACTTTTAACTTTCGGAACATTACATTTTTGCACACAGGTAAGTTTGTGTGTTCCTATATTATAATTTTATCGAATTTTTTTTAGATTATAGAAACCTTTATATTTCGGATTTAGGTGTAAAGAAACTTTTATTGAAATTAGGTGTAGTACAAGAGTCGCATACATATTTACATAATTTTGAATTAATTAATATTGACGGTATCTATAAAATAAAAGGTTTTTGAAGGAAAAAGCGATGTCTCCTATTTACTATTTTAATTATACACAATTGCTTAAAAAATAAAGAAACTCTTTTGAAACTTTACCAAATTGATTTGAATAACAATGTAACTCTGTTTAAAGAACAAAATACAATTAATTTTTATTAATTAGAAGTTTAAAGTATAAATTTACATGAAAATCAAATATTTGAAATACAAAACAATGTCAATGAGAATGATGTAGCTGACTGAAGTCATTCACCAGTTTTTCCAAATTAGGTGTCAATTTGATGGTGCTGGCCCTTAACACTGACTAAGATTTGAGTCTGTGAGAAGTGATCTGTTTTTTGACTTATAAATTTTCATTATTGAGAATTTAAGTTGATGCAAACAACACAAACATCTTTTTTGCAAATTATTTCAGATTTTAAAACTTTTCTAAGTGCAGAGATGCATAAAACTCGATAAGTGGTTTACTTTCAAACATCGTCGTAGTCGTTTCAGTGTCACAAACAAAAGGTGAGCTGAGCAAATCGGACTGTTCTTCAATTGCCTTGAAATCAGCAAATTTCCTGATAAATTCCTCTTTTAAAGCCATCAACTGCGAACTGTACTTTTCTGATAATACTCTTGTAACAGCTCGTGTTTTCAACAGAGGAAAATGAAAAAAGTTTTGTTCATTTAATTTATGAGGAAGTTGAAAGATTCTTAAAGATTAATTAGAAATTTTGTAAAAATTTAAAATATATTTTTATTGAAAAATATTTTGAAAAGAACGAAATTTATCATTTTTAAAAAATATTTTAAGAAAAACTGAAATTGGTTTAAATAACAAATTTAAGAAGAGACAAGTTTTTGAGTATATAATTTATGAAATAAAATTTATGGAATTATTTAGTGATTTGAAAATGGATGTTCTCACGATGAGAATCCTAATAAAAATGTTCATTAAGTTTTGATATAAAAGATTTAACTTCCAGGTACAAATCATGAGCAAATAGACTTTTGTCTTGTAGTTTTGTGTTAAGCTCATTCAACTTTTGCATTATGTCCGCAACAAATGCAAAATCACAAACCCATTCAGCATCCTCGATTTCCTTTGAAAAGTCACAAGAGATGTCTTTCATATTGAAAAAAAGACAATCTTTGCTTTGAGGTCCCATACCATCTTTAGTACTTTTTCAATGCTAAACCGTCGAACACTTGTGTCATACAATACATTAGTAAAATCTGTCTCCATGTCTTCCAAGAAACTTCGAAATTGACTATAGTTAAGTCCTTGTGCTCTTTCTAAATTCAGTTCAAGCACCACTAGATCCATAGCATACTTGAATTTTAAAAGACTTACATAGGCTTTCTTGATGAATGATGCAGTGGAAAGTCCTCTTTGATTTTATTATTAATTTTATTAATTTCTCAAGGTCAGAATGCTTACCTGTTAGTAAAGGAGCATCATAAGTTGTAATACTAGCCAGATTAGACTGTTAATAACACTGTTGTACAAATCTCTTCCAGTCACAGTATCTTTGAGAGACTCCATAGATAGCAATTCGTTTGTAATTTCGATGTTTTGGTCAATTCCTCTTATTTAAATGAGTAACTGAGAGTGTCCTGAATATCAGTATTCTTATTTAAAGCAAAAGTAAACCACTGAAAGCAGCCCAGGCTGTTAACAACTGTTCTTGAATATTCACTGCAATTGCATCTATGCAGCAAACGATCGTTCTTTATGACAGAGATATGGCTTCTACTTTTGACCTAATTCAGGACACACAACGCTGACAGCATTAACGAAGCAATCATTAATAAATTTTGCATCTGCAAATGACTTGTTTTGCTTTGCAATTTTGTTGGTCAATGTAAAACTAGCCTTCGTCGCGTTCTTTTGTAAAGATGACGTTTTATCAAACACAGTTTGCTGTTGCTTCAGACATTTTATCAGATCATTTACTTTCTTTTGCAGTTCATCTTTTGATAAATTATGTCCAAAGTTAGCGTGCCTGGTTTGAAAATGCTGTTTCAAATCGTATTCTTTGAATACAGCAACTGTTTTATGACAAATCAAACACACAGATTTAACTCCAACGTTGGTAAATAAATATCTTTCAGTCCACTTTTTGTTAAAAACACGGCATTCGTCTTCAATTTTTGGATTTTTAGATCGCTTCGAACAACTCATTTTGTGTTTTTTTTTTAGATAATAAAGCTAGTATAAATTAAAATGACCCACATCTTTATTCTTTACTAAAAATCTATATTTGGATAGCAGTATCAAAGTAGCTTATCATGCACAGACACGTCTTAATCACTTGGGTAGGTGTACGAGTCAGTTACCAAATTAACCATTTTTGGGTAACTTGTTAATGCATAATATAATATAGTGGTGCGTTATGTTATTAGTTATTTTGTAATAATTTTTAAAAACTAACTTGACCTTGAGCCGTAGTTTGCTCATCCCTAGTGTAGTAGTTAACGTTCATTTTAATGATTATTTGAAATAGATAAACAATTAATTTAATATATTTTCTTTTTATTTTACTATTTCTTTACCTAGTTTCTTGGGAATCATTATTTAATTATTTGTTCTTATTCGTTTTTCTTAAATTAAGCACTCTTGGTTATAGTCCTTTTGTTTAAATATACGAGCCATAACTTTCCAAATTAATTGGATAATGGTTCTTCGTATGTAAATACAACTAATAATCATTCCTAATTTGCGATCTTATTAATTCATTCTTTTATTTATTATTCTTTCCTTTTTGAGCTGACAGATATTTCGAATGCGAATTATTTCTCTCTTAACTATGTCGATGACTGTAAATTCTTACGTCTATCATTTTAATTATGCGTGTTTATTTATTTTTAATATGTTGTGTATTTTTCTTTGTATTACTTGTGTTTGATCATTAATTTTGATTCAACTTGATGCGATTTTCGCATTCTATTTGTCCGATATATTCAAACTAACTTTCAATTTTCCGACTCTATCCCAACAACAATAGCAATAGCCATAATTAATAATAATAATAATAATAATAATAATAATAATAATAATAATAATAATAATAATAATAATAATAATAATAATAATAATAATAATAATAATAATAATAATAATAATAATAATAATAATAATAATAATAATAATAATAATAATAATAGTAATAATCATAATAATAATAGTAACAAGGACTATCTTATAGTCGAAAATTTTTTCATTAAATACATTATTAGCAGTAAAAGGCTTAAATTATCACTTTGTTTTAAATAATAATAATAATTTCTTTTTCGCTTTAAAACAAAATATTATTTTGTCTAAATCTATTACCTTGAGAATTAAATTTCAAATTTTTTCATTTTGTAGCTTTAGTTGCGTGTCATTGAAATAATTTACTAATTGCGTGAAAATCCCATAAACAAATATTTACACTATATTTTTACTTGTTAATGAAGTTAACTTAAGCAGACTCGAAGTGATGATGATAATAGTAATAATAATAATAATAATAATAATAATAATAATAATAATAATAATAATAATAATAATAATAATAATAATAATAATAATAATAATAATAATAATAATAATAATAATAATAATAATTGTTTCGACCTCTGGCTGGCGGTTTTTCTGGTGTTTTTTGTATCGCGTTTGTGTGCGCGGTATGATTAGACCGAATTTTGTGAGTGTGCGCACACAGACGCGAGAAGTAGGTTGTACTATATTTTTTATGGTAGTTTTGATATTAATTTGATTTAGAATTGATTGTTCTCTGGAAGGAAGTTTTGTTTAAAAGATTATGTTTTATGCCAGATTTGAATTCTAGAAAAATGTAATTGATTTGTTCTCTGCTGAAAGAGAAATTGTTTTAAACGAATTTGAAATATGGAAGATAATGAATTTTTGAAATGTCGTATTTCAATGAGCAATATAGCGAAGGTAATATTTGAAAGTTGTAGACAAGCGTTTTGTATCTGTTGCGCGAAGAGATGTCTTCTCAGCAGTGAAACTTGTTCATGTGATCGTGGCTCAACAAGATCGTTGCAAATTATTAATGGAAAATTTCTAATGGACATTAATTGAATTTCTCAAATGTTTATTCACCAAAGTGTTGAACAATTATCCGATGTTTCCAATTCAATCATGGCTCAATCTCAAGTTATTGGACACGTTAAATGGTTTGATAAACAATGGTCTTGTAAAAATAAAGCGTGTGATACGATCAATTACAGAAAAATTCTTCTGATTTGTTTTAGACGAAAACAATAATAATAATAATGGTCAGTTCTTAAAATATTTTTAATATATTTTTTTATTTTTATTTTTCTCTATTTAAATTTTTTAGTTGATATTCTGGAATTTGGTTTTAAACTTTAATAACCGTTTTTTCTCTTGTTGTTTAAACCAATGAATTAAATATTTGGAAAAAGGCAATTAGAAATTTTAAAATGATTATTGAATATTTTTGTTAAGTTACTTCGTGTTATTATTTAGAAACAAAATGGAATTAAGGAATTTGAAAATGTTAGTGATAACGCGCCTGGCAGCGGATCAGAAGATTCCAAGTTCGGTCCGTGTTTAGTCGCCTTGTTAAATAATTCAAAGTCTGGTTTATTCTAAAATCTATTCAAGCATTTATCTCTCTGGGATCGAAGACTACAGTGACGTAATGAACATGAAAGATTACACATGTTTTAGGCATACAATAACATACACACACGAATCAAAACATTCACGGTAATTATTAATTAGGTACTATAAAGTGATGATTCCTTGGTAGCAGCAATAATTATATTTTAAAACAATTAAATGATAATTTTTCATGTTATTAAGGTTTATCCTATTTCTATCGTATGCTCGAGTGTATTATGTTTGTATTATATTATAATTATTATATTATATATATATATATTATGTTTATATTTATGTTTGTTAGTGTGATAAGAAATACTATAGAACCCAGCCGAGTCTCCAGTAAATAAACTGTCTCGGGACAGCTGGGGTGAATGTTTGTATTGTAGTGAACAAGAATTTGTTATAAACAATAATAAATTAACAATAATGATTATACAACTTTGAACGTTTATTCATAAAATAATAAAAATAAACACCTTTAATTACTGGACAAAGACCAGCCTGAAATGTTCTAGATCACGATATTGTAATTCAAATTCTAGTTGGATAATGTCTCTGCTATGTTGTCTTAGCGATTTAATCTCGTTTGGTTATTTCCGAAATTCCTTTACTATTTTCTGGACTTTATTTCTGTTATATTTTCCTGGGTCAATTGATGTTTTCGGCTTTATTTCTGTTATTTTTCTTTTCTGTGTGAATTGATATACTTGATATATCTTCTTAAGTTTCGTTTCAAATATTTCTTATTTTGCGCAATAAATTTTATTTCCAACTTTCTGAATTTTTTATTGATTTCTTTAATTTTTTGTCAATTTTCTATAGCGATAATTTACTATGGTAAATTATCGCTATATAGTTTTTTAAAAATTTTTTTACACATTGAAATCGTAACCCGTATTAAATTTTAATAAACTACACAAAAAATATAATATAGGAATACATTACACATGTGTATTAAATTATCATGTGTATTATTTACAGCAAAAGGTTTATTTAATTGTTTAAAATTTAATTAATGCTTCTACCAAGAAATCATCACTTTATACTTTTTAATGAGAATTATCGAGAGGAAAAATAAAATTACAAAGATTCTGTATAAATATTTTATTTGATAAAACATTTGATAGAAGATCTTTGCATTTTTGAATGAATTGATTCTGCCATTTTTTCATTATTCAAACAAAAATATATAACTAATTTATTAAATAAATAAATTAAAATTATGTAATATTAAATGATAAATTGTAAGGAAGTCCGAGTAATAATAATAAATAATAAATAATGTAAAAATAGTATGTCTTTTAGACACAGGAGCTAAGATAAGTGTTATTGGTGATAATATTTTTTAAAATATTGGTAATTTTCAATTGACCAATGGTAATTTGAAGTTAAGATGTGGAAACGATAGGCCAATTGAAATTTTTGGTAAAACTACTCTACAAGTAAATTTCCTAAATACATACAATAGAATTCGTAGTAGCCATAGATATAAATCCAAAATTAATAAGTGAAGTAGTTTTTTTTGAAATATTTGGAGTATCGCCTTTGACTTTCAGTTAATATATTAATTTAGTAGTTAAATTGCAAATACATTGTTAAATTAAGAAAATTAAAATAGATTGTTTTAATATACAAATATATTACCTTTTTTCAAATATCTCTCTTTTTTATCAATAAAAATGTTCTCAAAGCTATATGCAGTCAATGGATACTTCAATTTCAAATCAACAATTCGGATAATGTTTGGCTAGTAGATGGATTGGCCACGGCTGGATCGAGTACAGCCCCCGAGGGTAAGAAATATTTTTCTAAAATTCCTAGTATTTTTATGTTAGTCACCAACAATTTTTTGTACTCCAAATAAAATTTTTCATTTTTCATAATTTTCAATGTTTTTTCACAAATTTTCAGAGATTTTATTATTTTTCAAAATTTTAAAGATATTTTCACGAAACTTTCAAATTTTTATGTCGGTCAAATCGACTTTAAAAACAGGCCACTCCTGGCTCATGTGGGTCAAATCAAAATTATTTAATTTTAACGATTTTTAATGATTTTTCACAAATTTTCCAGAGTTTTCTATGTTTATTATAACAACTTTAGAAACAGGCCACCACTGGATCTTGTAGGTCAAATAAAAAATTTAGTAGGTCAAATACGCATTCTAAATAGTTTTAATAAATAAAAAAGCTAGATAGTTTTAATAAATAGAATGCGATTTGCAATATCTGCAGCACCAGCTACATTTCAAAGACTTGTGAATCTTGTTCTTACTTTCATGCTTTCAGTTTTTTGTAACAAATCTATTATTCGCTAAGTTCGAGATCATGATCATTTCTCTAGCAAGTATCTTGGTGCTACCTGTAATAAATGTAATATTTTTCGGCGAATTCAAAAACATCTTCCTGTAGTCTTTCATAACTTGATGGGGTATGACCTTCATCATATTTTGAAATTTTGTCTTGATAATTTTCCATCGTGGGAGTTGAATGTTATCCCTACTATCACTGAAATATTTATATCATTAATCTCTTATATCAAAAAAGTGCCTGTTCGTCTTATCGATAGTATGCAATTTGTAAATTGTTCTTTGGCAAAGGCTGTAAAAACTCTGTCGGATCTTTCTTTGACATTATCTGGTTTTGAAGGTTCTATTATGAATTGTACAGTTATTTTCCTCTATAATTTTGCTACTTCTTTATAAATTTTAGAATCTACCCTTGAATTTCTACCAATTTTGGAAGGTGTTACGGCAGATGAATATGCTACTGCCCAACAAATTTGGACTCGGCAGAATTGTAATAATCTTTTGGACTACATGTTAACTTATCTTAAATTAGATATATTTCTCTTGGCTGATTATTTTAAACAATTCCGCACAAAGGCTATTGCTTACAATGGTCTTGAACCTCTGAATTTCTTTGGCATCCCTGGTATGTCATGAGCATCAGCACTCATGACGTTACAAGAGCCGATCGAACTTTTTGCAGGATATGGAAATGTTCAATTTTTATGAGGAAGGACTACGAGGTGGTTTGAAATTTGTTAACAAGCATCATGTATAAACTTCAGGGAATACAGAATTATTATATATTGATATTAATAATCTGTATGGTTGGGCTCTTAGCCAAAACCTTCCTTATGTCGATTTTACCTGGGTTTATAATAATCTTGAATCTATATTGTATGAGTGCATAAATTCAGATATTAAAACACTTCCATATGGTTACACTGTGAAAGTTGATATAAACATCCCTAATCTGTTGCATGATTATTTGAACAATTTCCCTCTTGCTCCGAAAAAGATGTACCCACCCGGTTTTAAAGTTGAGAAGTTGATGCTCACGCATCGACCCAAGAAGAACCATGATTTTCATTGGAAACTTTTAAAATTTTATATTTGAATTGGGGGCAGTCGTTGTAAATGTTCATCGTGCCATTAAATTTAAGCAAGCATCAATTTTTAAAACATATATTTACATAAACACACAATTACGTGCTACTTCTACTAGCGAGCTTTATAGCGATTTATTTAAGCTTTATGATAATAGCCTATATGGTAAATATGTCAAAAATTTAAAAAAGTGCATGAATTTGAGACTTTGTAACTCTGCCAAAAAGCTTATTACATATGCATCAAAGCCTCAATTTAGAAAATCTATCACGGTTGCCCGTGATTTTGTTGCTGCACGTTTGAATAAGGACCAGATTTGTTTAGATAGACTCAGCTATATTGGGCAGTCTGTACTAGATCTGTCTACGCTGCGCATGTATCGACTTCAATATATTGAATTGGACAAGTATTTACGTGAGTTTAATCGTAAAATAAATATTGTTGTCGGAGATACAGACTCTTTCTTTTTAGAAATTAAAGACTTTAAATTAGGTATATTATTACCGGCAATTATTAGAGATAATCTGCTTGACACGTCCAGTTATGATCCTTCACATCCTTTATACGCTAGAAACTCGATTCTGTTATCGGCAAGTTAAGATTGAGAGTAAAGAACTTGGATATAGTGACTGGATTTTCTTAAGACCAAAATTTTATAGTCTCTTAGGCACTAAGACTAGCATGAAAGTGAAAGGAGTTAATTTAGTGGGAAATGAAATTAATCATCAATCATATCTCGATTGTTATAACTTTAACAAGATATTTTTAGTACCACAATCTAGGATAGGGTCGCGTAACCATCAACTTTACACATTTAAAAATATAAAAATCGCCTTGTCAAAAAATGATGATAAGCGATTATGGGTGGGGAAAAATACAAATCTTGCATTTGGGTATTATTTAGTTAACGATGAACTTGATTACTATGAGAGTGATATGATTGAGCAAGAAACAGTTTGAGAAATTCAAAATGGTTGAAATATTTACAGACTTGTGTGTGATTAAATGAATTGTTTAATATATTTTTTAAAAATATTTTTCAATCTTAAATTTTTTATTTATTTATTCATTTATTTATTATTTTAATTTAAAAACTACCGTGCCTGCCTCTTCGGGGCGCCGAGCGGCGGGCATGCGTGTAGGTTGATGATTTTAATCTTTATATTTGAATAACTTGAACATGTGTGTGTTTGATTTAAAAATTAGACTTTAGTTTTTTGGACCTTTTTAAAATTTTGCTTTGGGAAATTTTTGGAAATTTGTTTTTTGGAATTTTTTAAATTTTGGGAAAATTTTGAGTTGGGAAAATTTTGAGTTGGGAAATTTATTTTGGGAATCTTTTGAGTTGGAAATATTTTGTAAATATCCTTGGGCGATTTTTTATATTAATTTCTTGATTTTTTCCAAGTAGTTTTATATACATATTTCTAAGTCTAATCCTTAAATCTTAAATTTATCCAGGAATTTTTTATTTCAAAGATTTTTCTATGTCAAGTGGTGCGACATTCACTTTAAAGTACTTTCATATTTTTTTAAAAAGTTTTCTAAGTATTTTATTAAAACTTTTGTTCATTGTCACACCGTGTGTTGAAGAATATGATTTTATTTCTATAATATAAGATTTTCTATGTTTGATAATATATGAATGATGTAATATTATGGCATTTGATGCTGATGTTATTCACTGTCTCGTCGTTTGTTGAAGTATACCATTTTAGTTCTATGATATAAGACTGGTGTGATCATCATAATATATAGAAGTTGTTAAATTATGGCATAAATTTAGATACTTTGGAGCTCATTTCAATGGAAACTATGCATTTTTTCTATATAAAAACTATATATTTTCGTGACCGTTATAAAATTCCGAGTTGGTCTGGATAATCTCCAGGAGAGAAGTGGGTAGTAGTGTGGATGTGACACATCCATCTACTTATAGCTTTTGGAAATTGTCAAAGAGGAAAGGTTGATACAACAAAAATTAAAGAAAAAATAATTTACATGGATTTTTGTGGCCCATTACAACCAGCAATAAGAGGTTAACGATACGTTTTTAGGATTATTGTAAATTATATAGTAAATTATTATTATTTCCCTAGATGTGGTTAAAGTACACGATTATAAGACAGTGGCTCGATTACTCAAAGAAGAGTGGATTATGAAATTCGGCGCCCCAAGGATAATTATTAATTGTGATAAAGGCAGGTCAATTTGAATCTAAAATAGTACGGAAGGTTGCAGAAAACCACGATATTGAAATAAAATATTTAAGCCCATACCATCATACAGCGAGACATATGAGATACAGTTTCGAACTATTAGAGATGCAATACAGATAACACTTCAAGACACAAGGCATAAATCAATTGCAATTTATGATGAATTCAACGTTCCAAAGACCTATTGAGAAGTTCCAGTTGAAATTGTGTTTGTAAAAAGATATACAGTAAATGGTTTTCAGAAACACCGATAGATAAAAGAATCAATTAACAAAAAATACGCGAATTTCAAATTGGTGATTATGTTTTGGTTAATAAAAATCAAAATAGATATATGGGGCCAGCGGAGATTATTAAGAAGCTGCACGATCAGAGTTATTAAATAAAAATGAGAAATGGAAGTACTTTAACTAGTAACATTGAGTGGCTGAAAGCTTTTAAACATGTAGGTGTGAGGTGTTCCAAAATATAAATTAAATTATTATTGTATGTTGGTTATATGTTGAAATCCTTACTTATGGATTAATTATTTTTTTAGAAACTCCTCAAACAATTTATGATTTGATTTGTTTAAATATTATTGTGATTAAAAATAAAAACATTGTATTCGAAATCTTGATTTTAAATGGATTCAATTAATACCAGAAGTTCTATGGCTAAGACAGTGACATAACTTTATACCGGTGTTTCCATACTATTTCTTTTGTGTCCCAAAAATTAACAAAAATTTTTCCGTGATCCCAACTTTTAAATTAATTTAAATTTTTTCAAATGACCAAATTTTATGTATTTCATTTATCTTAGTTTTAAATATTTTATGTTTGTTTTGCAATTTTTATATGTGAAATATGTGAAATAAAAATATATTAATTTTTTTTGAAAAATTATATTTTTTTTAAAATTTCAATTATTTAAATTTTTTTATATATTTAAAAAGTTTAAATATATTTTAAATTTTGAATTTTGTATATTGTTTTAAATTAATATGTCATTAGATATATTCTTTCCTCTTTCCAACGATATATAAATTATAATATTAACACGACATAAAAATTTTACTGAGTTGTTTTAAATTTAAAAAGAATTTTAAAGAAAATTTTGACTGTGTAGAAAAATTCTAAGACTTCAAATATTTGAATTTTTGACCTTGTTGACCATGCTGACTTTCGAACCTTGAGAAATATTTCACCTTATTAATTCTGACTGCTCAGGTCTGTATGCACACTTCTTACCTGAGTGTAAACGAGAGTAGTCGAGTTTTATGATTTTATTAGCATTTATCGATTGCTTCTGTATTTGGTCAAGTTGCCTAAAAGTCTGTTTTTTCTGGATTTTTTGATTTTTCAGTTTCTATTTGAGTTTCTGTTGCTGAACTTAATTTTATTTCTGGAATTTTGATATTGAAAAATAAATCTTTTATGGAATCGTTTCTTATTTCAGTTATGAATCAAACTGAAGTTAGTGAACATGTTAAATGGTTTAATTTAAAGAATGGATACAAATTCATCAGTATTGACAATAAAAGTAATGATAAAGAGGTTTTTGTTCATTTCAATGCAACTTCAAATACAACTGATGGAGAAGTTCTTTTCGATATTTTTGAATATTTTCATATCCGTATCTATTTTAGTTAGCTTCAGTCTCAAGTACCCTCGATTTGCTATATCCAACTGATTTTTTTTCTTTAGCAGCAAATCATTTATGACACTAAATCCACATTCCACTAAATTCGACGATGGAAACGGTCATTTTTAATTCAATAAGTTTTTTCTATTTGTTTCTGATAAAATTTGAACTGTCCATCCGTTTTCAGTTGGTATTTTTCTGATAGAAAATTCATTAAAAAGGTTTTCCACTTCTTATAGCCAAGTCAAATGTTTCTGCAACAATGCATTCAATGTTATTTGAATGGAAATAATTCTCATGTACTTTATAGTTGGAATTGTGAGCAATTTAAAAATAATGATAATGTTGAAGTCAGTAAATTAAAATAAATTTAAATAAATTTAGGTTGAAAATTTAAATAAAAAGTAGGTGAAGGAAAAAGACAAATAAAAGCGTGATCATGCACAGAATTGATGGTAAAGGAAAGTATGATGGAAGCAGTATTAGGAAATGGCAAAAGTAGTTGCAAAAGACAAGAATCCGGAAATCCGAAAAAAATCAATAAATTGAAAAGTTATCGAAATTGAATTGGGAAAACGGAACAAGTATAGATCAGCTAATGGTCAACAAGATGATGTTTAGGGATTTCTCAGAAAATGGTTAGAAAGGGTCGAAAAGAATTCGAATGTGTTAAAACAGAAAATCGTTAACTAATTAATTAATTGGCCAATAGAAAACCCGAGCTAATGGGAAACCCGAGCCAATGGAGAACCCGACAGATGAAGGAAACCCGGGCTCGATTAACATGGAAAGTAAACAAAATGAGAATCTCGGAATGCCATTATCATGACTGCATGATTAATGGAGACAAACAAAGTTAGGACTATTACGAAGGAATTGCAAAGGTAGCCCATTAATCATGATATGGTGCAAACAACGTTCAAGGAGCCGGTTGTCAAACCATTGTCAGATAGAAGCAAACAGGTCAAAAACCGATTAATCAAACCGATTAATCAAAGTGATTATTCTAGTATAAAAGCAAAGTCAAAATTCAAAATAATCGGCATTTTGCCTCAGCTAGGGTTAGAAGAGAACGAGAATAG
Organism: Schmidtea polychroa; assembly: GCA_959609185.1. Lineage (NCBI taxonomy): Eukaryota > Metazoa > Platyhelminthes > Tricladida > Dugesiidae > Schmidtea > Schmidtea polychroa. Next base: position 193,923 of record CAUHTR010007910.1, read on the forward strand.
GCAAACGGTAAAGGCGAATTAAGGAAATTAGGGAAAAGTGATATATAGAATAGGAGATACGAAAAAGTGAAAAGGAATCAAATCAAATAGAAAAAGGAAAACGTTGGTCAAGAGAAGCTAAGAAATAAAAAGGTGAATATTATCTTTTGTCAAAGCATCAACACCGAGCGGAGAATCGGTCAAACGTGAACTTTGGGTGTTATTGTTGAGGTCCGTAAATTAAAATAAATTGAAATGAAATTTAGGTTAATAATTTAAATAAAAATTAAGTGAAGAAAAAAGACAAATAAAAGCGTGATCATGCACAGAATTGATAGTAAAGGAAAGTACGATGGAAGCAGTATTAGAAAATGCCAAAAGCAATTACGAAAGGCAAGAATCCGGAAATCCGAGAAAAATCAATAAGTGGTAAAATCATCGAAATCGAATGGGGAAAACGGGACAGGTATAGATTAGCTAATGGTCAACAAGATGATGGTTAGGGATTTATCAGAAAAAGGTTAGGGTCGAAAAGCATTCAAATGTGTAAAAACAGAAAACGTTAATTAATTAATTAATTAGCTAATAGAAAACCCGAGCTAATGGGAAACCCGAGCCAATGGAGAACCCGAGAGATGAAGGAAACCCGAGCTGGGTAAACAAGAAGAAAAGTAAACAGAAGGAAGATTTGGGTCCATTAGCTTGACACAATGATTAATTGGAAAAGAGCAAGGAGAAGATAGTGCGTGTAGAAAGGCCGGAAGGGCCATTAATTATCTTGGTTCGTTGGACCATTATGGGTGACAGTCGAAGCAGATACATGGAAGCAAATGTCAAGTGAAGGATTGGCTCGGCAATAACCATTTGTCATCCCGATTTCGAGGAGTATATAAGGAAAGGGAAAATCAGACCAAATCGGCATTTTGCCTCAGCTAGGGTTAGAAGAAACCGAGTTAGGAATAGGTAAAAACGAATTAAGGAGATTATGGAAAAGAAGATATAGAATAGGAATACGAAAGGTGAAAAAGAATCAAATCAAACAGGAAAAGAGGAAAACGTGGGCCAAGAAAATCTAAAGAAATAAAAGGTGAATATTATCTATTTACAAAGCATCAACGCTGTGCTGAGAATCGGTCAAACGTAACTTTGATTATTGATTGTAAAGTGGTGAGAAAAGATTGTGAATTTTGTTATTTCAATATACGTTGGGTCGTTATTGTTTTGATTTAAAGTACACGAGGAGTCAGAGGTAACCGACTTAAATTAACCAAAAACCCAACATTATTTACTGTTGAGAGAAATATAATTTTGTGATTCAAATATACATTGGATAGTTTATTGTTTTGATTAAAAGGACACGAGGAGTCAGAGGTTACCGACTTAAATTACCTATAACCCAACAATAATAATATTAATAATAATAATAATAATAATAATAATAATAATAATAATAATAATAATAATAATAATAATAATAATAATAATAATAATAATAATAATAATAATAATAATGTGGCATTAATTGTGTTCTATCATTTCCTGATATCTAAAATGATTATTTCATAACTTTCGTTACTAGCGCAATTTTTAAATATGTTTATCTATTTGTTTGAAAGTAGAAATAACTATTAAATTAAAACAAACAATTAATATTCATTGTATTTTAAACTAAATATTTTCAATTAAACGGAAACTGCTTCATTAGAAGAGATTTAAATAGATTTGCTGACAAAATTTTTCAAATATTATAATTTAACAACATTTATTAAAATAAACGATTGAGAAACCATTTTATTACAAAATAATATCTCATATTTTCTTTATCTTGTCAATTACACTGCATGACAATTTTCAACTTTTTCACTGTTAGTTGAACATTCACATTTGCTGTAAAAATGATGTTTAAAAGGATTTAAAATACCTTGTAATAATACCTTTTTCAAGGGACAGTGCAAGAAAGTATAAATTATGATAGCGTATTAGATAGTTTGGTCTCTAGGATGTCAGCTTACACCTGAGACTAATGATGTTCAGCATGAACCTCTAGTCGAGCGCTCCACATCTTGCTATCTTCTCTTCGCATAAAATTGAGCCTCATGAAGAACTTTGTTAAGGCGATGAATCGCGATGGATAAGAATTTCAATATCTCAGTAGTGAATTCTCTCAGCTGGTCCACAGATTAGATAAAACATTCATGATCTGAACTTTGCAGTGTGGAAAGCATCTAAAGAAGTGATACAAGGTTGTCTTAGCAACGAAAGGTCTTTGCATTATGTGAAACTTGTGCAGAAGCTTCTAAAATTGTATCATGTCTTTGTTTGTACAATGTCTCTCAAGATTCTCTTTTTTGACTCTCACTTTGACTTCTTTCCAATGAACATGGATGCAGTTAGTGACGAACATATTGAGAGATTTCACCAGTATATCAAAACTTTCGAAAGAATATATTAAGTTCGGTTGAATGTTGTCTTCAAATGGATTTTACCTGAACAAACTTACAAAAGAAAAGCTTAAGATTGGTCGGGAGTTTGGTTGGATCTAGAGTGGTGGATTGCGCTAAATAGACGGTTCCCCGTTTCGTGATCGGTAAACAAATTCATTTAGGAATGTGACTGAGAGCTCTCAATATTCACATAAAAGAAATATGACCGGAGATAATGACAATGAAAACAACAACAATTGACTGCAATAATTAAAAATAATTAAAAATGACCACCAAATTCGTATATTCGTATTTACGTACATTTGGAAATTAGCATAGATTTAGGGGGTTTGTGCGAAAATTTCTTTTCTAACAAAATCTTTGTCGAGCAGTGTTATTACTCAAAGATTACAGTTTATAGTTATTATTATTATTATTGTATTTATTAAAAAGCTTGACTATGAATCAGTAAATATCTCGATGTTTTTGATATTCTCGAATTTTCAGCAGTCTTTTTCAAGTGAATTTGTTATGATTATTAATATTAATATTATTATTATTATTATTACTATTATTATTATTATTATTATTATTATTATTATTATTATTATTATTAGAAGAAGAAGATGACATTATATTTAAATATTTATTTAATAATATCCTTATTGAAGCATGCAATTACAATACCCTTACAGTGCTTTGAGTTGCACAATCTAGAAAGGCAGAATTATTAGTTTAAGAGTAATAATCAGGGCCGTAACAAGGGTGGTGCGAGCGGTGCAGTCGCATCGGGTGCACATCTGAAAGGGGCGCAAAACTGGGATGTAACATTTTTTTAATGTTAATAAAAAATAAAAAAAATTATCAAATTGCATGCACGACAAAAAGGGCACCATAGCTAGCCTATCTTTAACATTACTGGTTGAACTGGTGCATTAGCGTGCCTCGTAGGTGTGTATTTTGTAAAATGTTAGTCCACAAAATGGGTTCCTGTCATTTTTTCAATTAGCAACAGAATTTTAAGAGCATTACTACCTATTATAATAGCTGGTGATGAATACATAGTTAACAATCTCAACATGAATATTATAATTATTATAGTAGACTGTTTTGAATTTGGGTTTTAGGGGCGCCAGATGTATGAACCGCACAGAGCGCAATAATGCCTTGTTACAGCCCTAGTAATAATCGATACAGATCAATAAAATCCATGCATACTTCTTTCATTTAATTACACACATGCATATATACAGACATTCGAGAGTCAGTCATCACAGAATGAGGTCATATTGGACTAGTATAATTATTATTAGAATAAATTACTATTATTTTGTCTTAGTATTATTACTAATATATATAATAATAATATTATTATTATTATTATTATTATTATTATTATTATTATTATTATTATTATTATTATTATTATTATTATTTTATATTAACAAAACAAATGATCAAAATTAATGAGACTTTGTAAAGTTTGTAATGCAGTAGAAATAATATCAATAATTTTTATTTAATATATTAAATTTATATCTCTGTGAGATATCGATGAGAATGAAATCGATATTCCAAAACCCGAATTAAGTCTGCAAATAAATCATGAAAATATAAATTTCCAATAATATATATATATATATATATTAATTTTAAATGAAAATTGTGTCAATTTTAAAAAGATTTTAATTTGAAATATATAATAAAATAAATAATAATTTACAATTAGATAAAATTAGAATTTCATTTATTTTCATTTAGATAATAGATCAATGTGTTATTTTTTACAGACATTGTCGGTCTGCCTCTTCTTAAATGTTATTTTTCATAAATATCACTTAACAAAGGCGATGTATTAGAATTTGGGGAAATTAATGATGAAATTAATATTGAACTAATTAATAAAATGTAATAATTTCTTTGGGTACACAGTCGAACGATTTCCGATCATAATTAACAATTAATCATTAATCAAACTTAATTTTTAATTAAATAGTTGGTGCTCCAATAAATAAATTTAAGTGGGAAAATAATGTTATGTCATTGCTTAACAATAACTTGCTAATTAAAGAAAATTTGTGTCAAACGAAAAAAAGAAAAAATTTCGGAGTTGTTTGGAAATTGTTCTATATTTTATAAATGTATTATATTAATTAAATTAAGTCAATATTCACATTACTTTTCAATATGCTTTTTAATATATGTATTTATTGTTGTATACTCAATCTTTTACCAAATTGTAAGTTCCTCTATGATTTTAACTAAATTTGTATTTTGTCTAGAGCAGATGTTAAAATATATTATAAATATTATTATAAATATTAATAAATAAATTATAGTATTATAAGAACTTCTTTCATTTTTCACCTCTGATTTCTTTTCAATTGACATTGTATTTATTAAAAAAATTATAGATTATCTTGTACCCGAGGGACGTTCTAACTCTAACTTTGTTTTATTAAATATTTATAAAGTGTTAATAAAATATACCAATATATAAATTTTTACTTTACATTTAAATCAACTTAATATATAAAATTAGATATCTAAGTTATATATTTTAATAGGAGCATATAAGTCAAACTGAGACCACCAGAAATAAATAATGAACAATTTGTGTAAGTAAAATTATTTCTATTTTAAATCTAACAATAATTATAAATACTATTATTATTATTATTATTATTATTATTATTATTATTATTATTATTATTATTATTATTATTATTATTATTATTATTATTATTATTATTATTATTATTATTATTATTATTATTATTATTATTATTATTATTATTATTATTATTATTATTATTATTATTAATCATAAAAATCAAAATTGAAACCTTTCAACTATTCGCATTACATTTTTGAAAACAAACCACCATAAAGATTCTAAAATTTCAAAGAAAATTACAAACAGACTAGATGATTATAAAAATTACAAGAAAATTCAAGAAATGTAAAATGATCAAATATATAATAATAATAATAATAATAATAATAATAATAATAATAATAATAATAATAATAATAATAATAATAATAATAATAATAGTAATAATAATAATAATAATAATAATAATAATAATAATAATAATAATAATAATAATAATAATAATAATAATAATAATAATAATAATAATAATAATAATAATAATATTAATAATAATAATAATAATAATAATAATAATAATAATAATAATAATAATAATAATAATAATAATAGTAATAATAATAATAATAATAATAATAATAATAATAATAGTAATAATAATAATAATAATAATAATAATAATAATAATAATAATAATAATAATAATAATAATAATAATAATAATAATAATAATGATAATAATAATAATAATAATAATAATAATAATAATAATGATAATAATAATAATAATAATAATAATAATAATAATAATAATAATAATAACAATAATAATAATAATAATAATAATAATAATAATAATAATAATAATAATAATAATAATAATAATAATAATAATAATAATAACAATAATAATGATAATAATATTTATAAAATATTTTATTTAATTTTCTATTTATTCGATAAACCTTTATCTCGAATTTGATTTAACAATATATTTATTGGGAAATGTGAAAATTTGGATAATTAGTAGAATAAAAATCGGTGATGTTAACCAAAGTCTAAAATAGGATTATTTATTTGAGATTAATATAATGATGTTACAGTAAAAAAAGTTGATGTCAAAATGCGGTTCAATCAACATCGCCATCTTCATTGATGTGTGTGCGCGAGTGTATTAAAATCGCTCAGCTGAACCGAAAAAATCTCGCCAAGTTGCTTTCTTGTGTCTCAGTTGTGCATTGTGAATTGCTTTCAGTTTTCTGAGTTCATTTTCAAACATCTGGTCCTCGGGAACATCGAATACATTTCTCGGCTCTCCAGATTTTGCAATCACCGAACTGTTGACTTGGGTATTGGAAAACGACAACAGGACGCTGCACAAAACGCAAACCACTGCGATTTCGCTTGACAATTTCATAGTTATTTATTGAATTTCTCTATTTAATTAGAACAAAAATCTGACGCGATCAGTTATTTATAAGTAATATGTACTATGTTGATTATGTGTGTTTTTTCCGCCAATCAAATCTAACAGATGATTTTCATTGGTCGGATTTCCTGAATTTTGTTCATTGTTTATATTTCCACTCGTCCTCATTGTGTCATTTAGGTTGATATTCGTTTTATTGTTTTATTTTAATAAAAGATTAACTTTTTCAAATGCAATTCTGAAAATTCTTTGTTTATTTTATCCTTAAAAGTTTTTGTTTATTCTTTTTCATTAATATTGAATTTATTATAATACTATTTTTGACAAAATAAAAATAAATTTGAATATTTTTGAGTTATTTTTAACAAGTCGGTTCGTTTTTGACTCCTTTTTTCCTTTATTATTGCAATCGAATAACCATAACCCAACACAGAACACTATTTAATTTTTATCACAATTACAAATTGTCACTGTATTAGCACCTTTCTCTCGAAATAATCTATAAGGTAGGTTGCCCAATGGATTATCTCCTTTACTAGTATGATAATTTGTAAATTTTCTTTAATTTCACTTAGGTTATATCCTTCGTTTCTCTCGGAGCTTCGCAAACGTTCACAAATTCTTTATCATTTTATTCGACCAACCGCCAATTCAGTTTTTAAACAGATGTCTTTTTATACTTCGTCTTTCAAAGCAATTTAATTGTTATCCAACAATTATTCCTTCATTTGAAAGAAGCCTGAGAAAACTGAACGTTGATATTTAGTGAATAAATCCAATATAAACCAAAGTATTTTATACAATTTATTTCAGATATTAAAAAATTTTCATTTAAAAACGTGATAATAATTATTCTAAATTTCTGTTATTTGGAGAAGAGGCGATATAGAAATCTTCGCATAGGGGCGAAAAATTGTTAAATCCGTCATTGCAGGTTGAATTTTATTTTGAGCATTTCCACATTAGCCCAACAAAATAATTAATTCAATATCAATTAGTTTAATTATAGAAATGAAATGCATAAGTGGGATATAAATTACAGTCCCGTAAAAGATGAAAGGACTCGTAAAAAGTTCCTTTGCTGTCGGTATTGGTTTGCTGGTATCACATTTGTTTGTGTACGCATAACTTTGTACAATATTAATGTTAGTCTAATAAAATCCAAATGCAAAAAATTGTGTAATATAGAAAAAAATATAAATATTTTCCTATAGTCGAAAAAGGATAAATGCAATTTTAAAGCAAGAAAACAAATCAAATGTGAATAAAAAATATAGATAATTATATTGAAAATATTTTTCATTAATTTACCTACCATTATTATTATTATTACTAGGGGCTCTGCCCCTTTTCGCTTCGCTTCACCAACCCCGTTAGAACGTGGGGTTAATGTTAAAGTTAATATCCAGGGTATTCTTGGACATCAGTAAGATTCAGTTTATTAATATGTTTACATAACTATGATAAAAGATAATAGCATAACCCGTTTCTATTTAATATAGAATGATAAGTACAAAAAAATAAATACTTCATAAAAAAAATAAATTAAAAAATTAAAAAAAAAATTAATTATTAAAAATTTTAAAAATAAAAATAAAGTAAAATTCGGATGGTGGGGACCCTTAACTTTTTTATATAGAGAGAGATTATTATTATTATTATTATTAATTATTATTATACGGCTGCAAAAATATTGTCATAATATTTGTATTTTACATTTAACATACAAGAAATATTTCTGATGTAATTAGGGCGTGACATATCTCACAGCAAAAAGAATGGCAGTTGTTAGAGACCTTGCAGGCTCTGTGGATCAACGGAAGTTATGCTATTGCTCGTATTTAGCATGAAAATATTTATGCTATTGTTAATTAAGTTAAATAAAGAAAGAAATAAAAAAAAAATCGTTAATCTACAACGAAGAATATGATTTACTTTCTTAGATGTAAATTACTTTGTCTAGCTCATTTTTGAGAAACCGGATGATGGAAAAATCGTTGTAATAACTCTGTTGTTTTGAACATGAAGAGTCATGCAATGCCACTTTAAAAATTTTCTTCCAAAAGGTTTTCTGTTTTCATTGTAGTGAAAATTATAGTAATAATTATCAATAATAATAAATATAATAATAATAATAATTATTATTATTATTATTATTATTATTATTGTTATTGTTGTTATTANTATTATTATAACAATAATAACTATTATAATTATAATAATTATTATTATAAACAAAAACGAATTTTCCAGGTATATATTAAAAAATGCATTGAATTGAATTTATTACAATTATTAATTAATAAGAAATAGTTTTTAAATCTGTTAAAATTTCGAAATTATTAAAATTTAATTTGTGTCATTTGACGCTTGAATTGTTTATTAGGAAATCAAATAAATAAGTTAATTATTCTAACAAAAATTTCAATAAAATAAATATATTTATAACTAATTTGATTAGTATTCAAAAATAAATAATATTATATAATTACAAAAAAGGTATTATTGTCACAGAAGATTTTTATTTTTTCTCTCTGACTACGATTGGTTATATGAATAAATGTTTAATAAATTAATTATTTAGTTTGTATTTTACACCCGTTTCAATGTTAAAATATTTGATAGGTGTTAAGTTTTAATTACCATCTTCTTTGAGTTTCCCCAGCAGTAATCATGCTTATTTTTAGCAAATAATTCAATGAATTACTTTTTAATTTAGTTTTAACTAGTTCATGATGTGTTTAATTCTCATTAAATAATCTGTGAAATCTCTCCCATACAAATCCACTGTGCAAATTGCATGAGGCAGAGCATAACCTTCATAAATTGACATAGTATGTGACACAGCATCTCCAAAATATAAAACAATATCCTTTGTACGACTAGACACGTACAAAAAAAGTGCTTGAATAGCAACATATATACTATATTTTTGTTTGAAACATTCAATGCTCATGCTATATATTATATAGCATGAGCATTGAATGTTTCAAACATGATTTAAGTTAGCTTTTGTGTTCAATAAGGCTTCTGTAAGAAGAATTGAATGCTCCTCTGGCGTAATTCTCAATTCATTGTGAAGTATATGACACCAGATCTTTTTCATATCATCCCAGTTAGTAGCAATGACATTTTCAATGGGATATTTTATCGTCAAAATACTTCTCTTGGATTGAACTTCATTGCATATGTAATTATCTTTCTGGCCCATTCCGATCTTTTGATAATAGATGGAAAACAGCTTTTGAAGCATCATCACCTGCAAATCTGGCTTTGCACATACAAGCCCCATTGTTAATTACTTATATTTTCATTATCTCTCTAATCAAATTCGAATATGAATAACAAAATGAGTGAAATATAAAAATTAAATATATTATATAAAAGTTAAATATAATAATAAAAATAAATTATATTAATTAACAAATTAAGCTTATTTAAAAAATATAAAAGTAAATATTGTAAGAAATATTTTAAAAAATTAAATAATTATAAATAATTCTTAAATAAATATTAAATAATTTTAAAGATATATTTAAAAAATATTAAATTAAATTGAAAAATAGTTAAACATACATGGCAGTGATTTAATTATAAGAAACGCCAATCAAACATTCTTTTCACGATATATTTCGACAGTTTTACTGTCATCATCAGGTGGGATATAATAACTATATAAATTAAGGATTTTAAACAAATTTATTAATTTTCTTAATTATATAAAATTTTTTATTATTTAATAAAAACATTTCATTTTTTAAAAATCATAACTAAAATTATATATTATTTTAAAAAAAAATTTATTTTAACATTTATAATATTATTTAATAATTTAAATAATTTTTATTAATTAATTAATTTAACCCTTTTATACGGAGTGTACAATATATTGTACACAGTTTTGTGTCCTGAATATCTGTTGTACCTTTTCGAAAATATAATGTGAGAAGTACTTTTTAAGAAAATTGAAATTTGTTCTAGTACATTCTAGTACATTAAATTATTTTTTATTTTTTTGCATAATTTGAGTCCCCTTACTAGGTTTGATGGTCTAGATAATTAATTTACCCACAGAATTAATTCCCGAATGAAAGGGTTAACAAACAGCAATCAATACATAAAATATACAAAAATTATTTAAAAACATTTAATACGCAAGTATTCACTGCATTCTGCACATTAATTTTCGGATTCAATGACTTTATCAATAACGCCTTATAAAGTACACGTTCCCAATAATTATCGAAATTTTTTAATAAAATTTTTATTTGTTTTTTATTTTATATTTATTTGTCAAATTAATTAATTAATAAAATTTATTTAAATTATTCAATTAAATTATAAATGTTAAAAAAAATTTTTTTTAAATAATATATAATTTTAGTTATGATTTTTAAAAATTGAAATGTTTTTATTAAATAATAAAAAATTTTTACATAATTAATAAAATTGTTTAATTTAATGAGTTATTATATCCCACCTGATGATGACAGGAAAACTGCCGAAATATATCGTGAAAAGAATGTTTGATTGAAAAAAATTAAATAATAATAAATAAATATTAAATAGGTATTTAATAAAATAAAAATTTAATTTATATTATAATATCAATAATTATAAAATCAATAAAAATTAATAAATAAAATTATAAAGACAAAAACTGATAAATTTGGAATTTATTTCGCAAAAATTACAATATTTCCCTTATTAATGTTCGAAATCGGAACAAATTAATTGATTTTATCCGGCTGATATCCCACATATTCATCCCATGCCTTCCGGCACTTTGAGATTATCCATTCGTGCTCGTCGTCATCTGAATGAATATTAATCCATTTAATACCGATTAAAGGTGAAATATCAATAAAACTGACCAGCATTTCTAAGGAAATCCAATTCATAATTAATGACAATTCGAGTAGATGGATTATAGAATCCATCACCCGTGTCATAACATCCATGAGGAATAACTCTAGGAGGAATTCGATTAGTTAATTGAGATCGTCCAGCTGGTTTCAATCCATCGCAGATTTCTGTGTAGAACCTCCGATCATATCCATCACAATATTTCCAGTCAATTTCGTCATATTCCAATCCATCTTCAAAGATATATTTACCCTGAAGTATTCAATTTATATTAATAAAATTATTACACATGTTGTTTCAATTTAAATTAAACTTTAAGGATATTACACAGTAACGACTTTTCCTTTGTGCCATTTGGCAACGTATTTACCACCGTTTGGAAAATAAAGTGTGCCTTCACCGTGAAACATTCCATCTAACATGTCGCCTTCATATCTCGTGTCGGTTGGTAACGTATACTTTCCTTGGCCTTCCATTCTATTTATAAATAATATATTTTATATGTTTATCCAATTCCATACCTTCCATTAATCCACGTACCATCGTAAGAACTACCGACATATTCCATGATAAATTTGGAAATTGAATTTAGGTTACTATGACAACAATATTTTATAAACAACTTAAAACTTTTAACACATTGAATTATATGAAAATTCTTTTACCAAATTATTATAAAACGCATCATAATTAAAAATTGTAAAACATTTTTTTAAAAAATTATTATTATTTTAATGTTTTTGTTGTTAAATATAAATGATTTTCTTTTTAAAAGAATAATTTTGCAAAAATTATCTATATTTCGAAATAATGAAAATATTCGAAAATTAATAATTCGAGAAATCATCTTTACTTGAAGATAAAAGCACTTTTACGAAGGAAATTCGGAATAATTTATATTTAATTATTGACGTTGTATTTATTAAAAAAGCTTTTATTGTATTTATTAAATATATCAAAAACATCGATATATTTACTGGATTCAAGCTTTTTAATAAATATAATGTCAATGGGAAAGAAATCAGTGGTGAAATTTGTAAAAAGTTCTTATAATATTTAATAATTGAGTTGAATCATTTGTTCAGCACTTAGATAATTTTGTAAATTGAATAATTCGTCCGCCCCATCAAATAAATTTATTAATATTGTGAGACTTTAATATATTTAAAATTTTCTTTCTTGTTAAAGAAATTTGTTTTCAAAATATTCGTATATTTGAAAGTTAGTTTGACTTTGTTGCCCAGTCAGGGGATGAATATGTAAACCAATGTTTATTTAAAAAATAATCAACATTTCCTCCATGCATTGCAATTATTGTAGTATTTTGGCAAAATCCTGTTATTGTCGTAAAGCCTTTTAAAAAATGTATACTATTAAAATAAATATTTTTGTAGTAGAATTTTACATTTTTTAAATATAATTACGAACCAAAACAGAACCTCCATTAGGTTTTATTTTTACTTCTGTTTTGGCGTTCTCAACTTCCTGAAATTAAAATTATTAAAAAAACTATATAGCGATAATTTACTATAGTAGATTATCGCTATAGTAAAAATTGACAAAAAAAATCGAATTAGAAATTTAGATAACCAAGAAAACAGAAAGTTATATAGAAGAATAATCTTAAGATACTCAAGAATAAAGTTCCGAAAAAGATAAAAAAGAAAATTATAAAACCTAAACAATTCAAGAATAGAATCCCGAAATAGATAAAAAAGAAAATTATAAAGACTTGTCCAATTTCTATGAGCCGAGGTTTCAGGTCGATTATTTTATATATATTATTTCTTTAATAAAAGTTTATAAGTGTTGTTGTTAATTTTATTATACGTTTTATTTGGGGTGTCATAATCACGCAGATACACACGCACCCCGATTGTCCCGCCACAAGTTTTAACGGAGACTCTTTCGGGCTCATCAAATTTCCTAAATAATCTATACAAATTAGACACAAACTAAGAGTAAACATTTAACTTAATAATTTTTATTCGAAATATAATCATTTTCTTTTAATGCGTAAGGAAAACAAGATAATTATTTATTAAACAACAGTAATTATAATATTTCTTCTTTGCAAATATCTGATTAAATTGGGTTTTCTTTTAACAATGTTTAAACAATGTTTTAATACTATTATTATAATTAATTATTATTATAATTATCATAATTATTACATATATTTAAATTGACTATTTTTTTAATATTGTATTTTATATTCCTTTTTTATATATTTCCTATTGTGTAAATTTTGATAAAATTATATTCATAAAATTGACATAGAAATTTTAATCAATTGTTGGCGTTTAGGTAAAAGATAAATAAGACTAACAGACGAATCATTTCCTCATTAAGGAAGTAACATTTGTCTTGTCGTTCATAGTTCTATTGATTACTCCTTCCGCTTGCACCTCTTTAACTTTCTCCACTAAAATTACATTAATAAGACAAGACAAATAAAATATTTTTTTAATGTGACATTATATTAATTCACAAGCATATAAACACTCACACAAAGATCTAGATAGGTCTGGACTGTCCGAGAGGCTTTCCAGGCATTTTATTCGATATACGCCAGCACGGCCCCTAGTTCGAATTCATTCTACCAGCCGACAGTAAATAAGCTTCGTCCGGCAGCTCGAAGGTAAGCTCAGAAGGATCAATAGTGTCTCACAGTTGGGTCAATGCGGCGGCTTTTCTTGCTCGAATTTCGACTTATGGGTTTGGGTACTGTCGGTATGGGAGTATGAATGCTCAGGTTAACGTATGGCGTAGCCCGGATAGGCGGGATGAGTTTGGCCGGTGTTGGATATAAGATGTAGCTGCCAACGAAGAACTTTCGGTGCAAGACACTGGCATCATCATTTCGGGTAAGATGTGATTAGTCGGGAAAAGATTTCCCTGTTCTGCAATTTTAAATCTGGAGATACGAGATTCGAGCTCGAGAGCAGTATATACCTGATACAGAGTTTGAAATTGTTCTTCTATCAAGGCCCTCTGGGCTTGGCTCTGTGATTAAGCTATCACGGCAGTGCTCCATGGGATGGATTCTTAGGTTACTCTCTTTCATCTGGATGGGAGTGAACCAAGTTCCCTCCAGACTGTCAATTTTTGCCTTCAATAGTCTGATCTCTTTCTTCATCAATGAATTTTGTGTGCTTTTGTTACGACATTTGATTGGCTATTCATCGTTTCTATAAATAAGTAAAGAAAAGTTAAATTAACGTGGCTAGGTTCTACTTAGGTATTATTATTTAGTGGTGGCTTAATTAATCTATGGAGAGATTGAAAACAAAAATTACGGGAAGGTATTATCCAAGTTCAATGATGATGACCGGAGTTTTACGCACTTTAAATTTCTATTATAATCCCATTAATAATCAGGATAGTAGTACCATTCAATAAATTAAGAATAATAATTAGTATATTTGGGGATAAAGCGGGAAAACTAGGAAGACTAAATGTCAGCAAGGATAAGATTGTTAACTAGGAAATTCCTGCTAATAATCAATAATGAGAAGTGAGACTAATAAAGATGGTAACCGTAATGATGATCATGTTATCAATATGTCTATTTTCAAAATGCTTATGATAATACCCCGGATGACAATGTGGTTGTTACATTTAGAAAAATCCTTTTATGTAAAAAGTACTACATTATATCATATAAATACCGTTTGTAAGTTAAGAGTGACTATTTATACATTCTTTATAAAAGTTCTTCAGAATTTATTTCATTTATAATTTGACTTCAATGTAACAATGTTAGGTGTGACATGGGTCACAGAGGGAATTGATTTTACAAATCCAAAAATATTGTAAGAGGTGACCGCAGTAGTGGATATAAGACCCTCACGAACACAACCCCCCAGGTTAAGTGACCTCCAAACTCTTAACTTATTGTAATAACAACCCCAAATTTTTACACTTTTAACTCTTTTAGACCCTCTATTTTCAACACAAAAAGCCAAGATTGTTTTCACTTTAACCTCTATAAACAGAAAGAAAATGACCAAGAGCAGGAAACTCACAAACTACCAGGGGGTTATGTCCGTGAGGGTCTTATATCCACTACTTATAGTAATAAATTTAAAATAGATCTTTCAAACATTTAATTTTAGATTTACTAAACTGGGTGTTTGAAGGTTTGAAGATCAAGGATTAAGGATTGAATAAAATTATAAATATGAAACAAAATCTAAAACACTCCACCCAATAAAAAATTTTTTTTAAAAAATGAATTCTAATATTTATAATTGTACTATTTGCAAAAAAATTTTTAAAAATAAAACTGCACTACTATCACACCAAAAATCAAAAGACCATTTATTAAAAATAAATAGACTTGATAATTCAAACTCAAAAATTTGTTCAAAATGTAAAGAAAGATATTTACTTTCAGGATATGATAAACATTTTGAAAGTTGTATTGGAGTCCCTAAAAATAGAGAAAAATTTGAATGTCCTATATGTGAATCAAAATTCAATATAAAATCTTATTATTTAAAACATGTAAAAAAATGTGCTATAAAGAACCAACAACCAATACCCAAAAGAGATTCTGATTCTGAAGATTCTGAAGATTTTGAACCTGAACACATTGAAAAAGAAAAATATAATTGGGACAACTTCAATCACATAGATATATTTGGAGAACAAATGTTTTCCTCCACAGTCTCAGATTATATAAGAAAAAATAAACAAAACATAAAAAATTCAATGGATAATGCTATAAAAATATTTGGTCGATCAAGATTCAACATTATAAAATATAAAGTTAGAATCTCGGCAAAATATTGGAGAGGAGAAGAGGTAGATACAACTCCTCTAAACTCTGATATCGAAACATCTTTTAAATATTTATTCTCAACAAAGGGAATAAATAAAATCATCAAGGATTTGACTGAAGAGATGGAAGAATAACAAGAGGTTGTAGAACAAGAATTGGGAGAATCAAATTTAAGATTCCATTCTTTCCAATCTATGGAAATTGAATATTGGAGAGCAGCACCCCCAAATCCTAAATCTTATATTCGTACACCATTCATCTCCAACTATGTTATAAATGTAAAGAATAAAGATGATAAATGTTTCCAATGGTCAATACTTGCACACTTACATCCTCAAGCAACAAATCCCCAAAGGGTTTCAAAATATAAACAATATGAAAATGAATTAATATATCCAAAAGGATTTAAACATCCAATGAAAATTGAAGACATTCCAGCATTTGAAATTTTAAATAATATTAAACTTAATATTTATGAATACATCCCACATAAAGATGATTTTAGGAAACATATTATACCAATTTATATTTCAAATAAACAACTATTAGAACAAGATAAAAATAGAGAAATAGATCTTTTAATATTAGAAGAAATTAATAAAGAAGTAGATCAAGAATATAGAGAATATGTTTTTTATAAAGAAGGTGAAGATGAACAAGATTTAAATTTGAATGTTGAACAAGATGAAGATTTGAATATTGAAAGGAAACAACATTATATTTTAAAAAAAAACTTTCAAAGTTTTATGCGTACAAGAACACAAGTTAGGGGTGGAACAACTTGTAAAAGATGTCTTCACTATTCAACATCTAAAACATCAATAATTAAACATGAAAGATTATGTGACAAGAACCAACCAGCATTAATTAAAATGCCCCAAAACACAAACATGAACTTTAAAAATTTTTCAAATTTATTAGAATCAGTAGGTGATATGGAGATTTTGAAGCAATGAATATAAAACATGATTTAGAACAAGAATATTTAAAAATAATAGATAAACATAATTTATTAGATTCTTGGTATAATTATTACCCAAAGACACCAAGACCAACATGGGAGACTATGAAAAACTTTCTAAGGTCAAATAATAAACCTTTTACAATAAAAACAACCAAACAACTACCAGCAGCTTATAAACTATTTTTTAAAAGTAATTATCCTGAACTCATAGAATCTAAAGAATATTCATATAGAGGAACTTCTTCAGAAGATGTTTTAAATCATTTTAGTAAAAATATAAATGAGTTAGAACATGAATTATTTAAAATATTAAAAACAAATTATGAAATAAATTTTTCAATTGAACAATGGGAAGAATATAAAAATTCTTCCAATTGTTGGATGTGTAAACAACAATTTGAGGATTCTTCAGATATAGAATCTTTGAATAATGAAACTTTAGAAGAAGAAGAACAAAGAATGTTTCATGAAAGACTACAACAAACTCAAGAGCAATCTTCAAATAACATAAAAGTACCAGATCATGATCATTTTAAAAAATCAAACAATTATAGAGGACCAGCTCATAAAAACTGTAATATAAATTGTAAAAAACCTAAATTTATACCAGTTATATTTCATAATCTTTTTGGATATGATATACATTTATTTATAAAACATCTAGCAGCAAATGCTAAAAATTCTTTCAAAGTAATAGGTTTAACAAAAGAAAAATATAAATGTGTACAATATGGTTGTTTAAAATTTATAGATTCTCTAAATTTTTTAGGAATGTCTCTAGATGGAATAGCTAAAACAATGAAACCAGAAGATTTTAAATATACAATAGAGCAAGTTTTGATAAAAAATAACATTCCTTTGGAAGAATATCCAACATGTTTAGCAAAAGGAATATATCCATATGATTATATTGATTCATTTGATAAATATAATGAATCCTTACCACCTAAAAAAGAATTCTTTACAGTGCTTCAACAATCAAATATTACAGATCAAGAATATGAAAGAGCAAATAAAATGTATCAATTATTCAACTGTAAAAACCTTGGGGAAAATACCGACATGTATTTATCCCTTGATGTTTATATTTTAGCAGACTGCTTCGAAGGGTTTTGTAAAGCCTTTGAATTAAAACCTTATAATTATATAACAGCACCCTCTTTAGCTTGGGATATATTGTTATATACTATATGGACTGAAGAAGATGTAGAAACAAGAGATAAAAATATAGAATTATTAGTTGACCTCGACATGTTTAATGTATTTAAATATAATATTAAAGGAGGTGTTAGTTCTGTAATGGGAGATAGAGAAATAACTGCAAATAATTGGATGACTCTTTATAGAAAATTCTTTAAAGATACAGATGAAGACTATATAGTAATAAAAACAGAACAAGACTCTAATTTAATAAAAGAAGGTTTATCCAATCCATGTGAAATATTTTATACTGATGCAACTGCTCTATATGCAGGTGTAATGACTCAAAATTTACCAATTGGAAACTTTGAATGGGTTGATATTCCTAAAGAAAAAGATAAACTAGAAGATCTTTTAAATGAAATATTATCAACTGAAAAAGATTCAGAAGTTGGATATGTTATAGAATGTGATTTGGATTACCCAGATGAAATAAAATCTTCAACTAGGTATTTCCCATTTGCACCAGTAAAAAGGAAAATAGACGTCAATGAACTTTCAGATTGGCAAATCAGTCAAAATAGACCTACAACAACAAAACTTTTATGTGACCAAAGTAATAAGACCTATTATCTTTGTCATTATAGGTTATTACAATTTTACATCTCTCATGGAATGATATTAAAAGATGTTCACAGTATTATAAAATTTAGACAACTACCATTTATGAAAAAATTTATAAATGGAAACATTAGAAAAAGAAATGAAGCAAAAAGAAATGGAAATGCATTTCTAGATATGATTTACAAACTTTTAAATAATGCAGTCTTTGGTAAGACTATGGAAAATGTTGACAAATACACTCGAGTAGAGTTATTAACAAATACTCCCAAAGACTTTGCAAGATATAATAGAATGCTTGGAAAACCAACATTTAAAAATGCACAAGTATTTTCAAAGAACCTAGTTGCAATTGAAATACAAAATAGTGAAAAAACCTATAACAAACCAATCTTTATAGGTTTCTCTATTTTGGAATTATCAAAATTACAAATGTATGAGACCTACTATGATATTCTACTACCTCACTTTGGAGATCGAATATCCTTACATGCAATGGATACAGATAGTATGTTTTTAAAAATATATGGTGAAGATGTAAAAAAAGAAATATCTGAAAATGAAATCCTAAGTAATTTAATAAATACATCTGGAGAATTATTCACCTTCAAAGATGAAAAGCCAAATACCCCAATAATTAATGCTATATTTATTAGGGCTAAACAATATTCACTTGAAATGATAGAAGCCCCAAAAACAATAACACAAACAATTATAATCAGAGATCTAAACCCAATAACCCTTGAAATGGAAGAAATAGATTATACATTTGAACGAGCTATAATGACCCCAGATACAAAAACCCTTAAAGATAACAAATGCAAAGGGATACAAAAATCAGTATCCAAAACAATCACACACCAAGATTATAAAGACGCTCTAAATATAAATTATTCAGATAAAATAGAAGAGGTACATCAACTTAAATCCGAGAACCATGATATATATTTAGAAGAATCAACCAAGGTATCATTATCAAATTATGATGATAAAAGATTTATTCTAAGTGATTTAAAAACAACTCTTCCAATTGGAAATGATTTAATCCCAATAATAAAAAACTTACAAGTGTTGAATAATCTTGTGGTACCCGGTAATTTAGCGGCTTTTGACATTCGATTAGAAACAGGAACACTTTCATTAAAATAGGTTATTGAATCCGCAAACTTTTCTTGCCTATCACACAAAAATAATGATGATTTCTTCAATGCAATTTTCCCAATTTTATTCATGGCTTAATTAAACGTAAATAATAAATTGAATTAATCCACTACAAGTTTTATTTTAAATTCCAAAATTTTTAATTTTGAAATACAAAAATTTACAGATCTAAGTAAAACAAAAAATATATCATTCGATAAAAAATAAACAGATTTTTAAAAATATATAATTTAAAAAGCTTAACGATTTTATAAAGTTCGCGTAAGAATTTCAAATAGTCAATTACTAATAAATAAATGCAAAATAAACAAATTTAGGTTTTTATATTATTGTTAGGATTTGTTCCGTATTTCGCGAATTGTAATGGATGAGGGTGTTGGTCTATGAGAGCCAACACTAAAACTATTGGGAGCCGTATACAGTTACTCTTGATCATGATAACATGGCATCGAATTTGCTTTACTCTTCTGAGATTGATTAATAGAGCCTGATTGATAAGTAGAAGTATTAGCTGATCGCACGAATTTTGATTGACTGTTATTGTGTTCTGTTTGGTCCTTAGTCGCTGGTGACCGCGCATTTATATATATATAATATAATATCGTATAATATAATATAATATAGTATAATAGGTATATAGATATTGTTAAGGCCGTGTAACGGCTCACTACAAATCTCTATGGTACAAACATAACAGATGTTCAACTTAGTAAAGTTGAAATACTTTACCCTGGAAGACCTATTCCTCAAAAACCTCTATATAATCAAGTTCAAAAATCAATACCTATAGATATTAAATATTTAAATATAGATCCTGAATATATTCAAGGGTTATCAGAAAAAGAATTTGAATCCCACAGATTAGAACTACAGGGGTTAGAAAACATCCACTTTCAACCATGACTGAATCTAATTTTTAAATATATAAAATGTCGACAATTAATTTAAGGTATTCAAAAGCCAAAGAACTTGTACAAAAAACTAAAAAATTACATGATGTTAATGATGAAATAATTAAAGAATATTATTTAAAACTTTGTAAACTTAAAAATATAATATTTTTTATTATAATGTTTTTTATATTAATTATAATATCCATCCTTCTATTTTATTTTTATCCCCAAATAAAAAAATTATCTAACAGATTTTATTCGTCTACATAATATTTCCTCTATTTCCTTCATCATTTCTTCATTCCGAGCAGCATCAGAACTATTCAATAATACATGTTTTGCATGCATAGATTCTATAAAACTTTTATCAACTAAATTAGCACTTTGGAATAAATATTCATTCTCTTCCTTTATTGCTTTATTTTCCAGACGAAGATCAACAGTCCTATTCATTAACCTCTTTAATATTTCTTCTTGTCCAGCACGATAAACAATAGCCCGTCTGCCATAGTCAATTTGAGTTCCCATACTTTGTTTATTAAATTCTGTCAAAAGCTTTACACATTCTTTTTGTATTTCAGGTTCTTCATTAATTGTCGCGATGATTGAATCATAATCCATTTTATATTTTAAAATTTAACTTTTAAGAATATCACTTAATTGTTTTTTACTTATTTCTTCTTCATCCTTTTCTTTCCATTTAAGATTTTTATTATCAAAGATACCAGATGGGAATCCGGATCCTAAAATATCTTTTGATTTAAGAGCCTTGGACAAAGTCCCCTTACAAACATGACTTTGAGAAGATTTACTAGATTTAAAAACTTTTGAACAATCTGTACAATAAAAAGATTTTCCTGCTAGGATGTTTGTTTCATCAGGTGGAACCTTATTCTTTTTAGATTTTTTACTTTTAACAATATGTCTAAAAGGAGAACCCATTCCTAAATCATTTCTTATTCTTCTCATAGTAGAATCTGAAGTACCCAACATTTTACAAATTTGAGATTGAGTAAAATTAGGATTCTCACTTAAAAGTTTAGTAAACTCTAAAGCTTTTTCTTTTAATAAAAACATGTTTAATTTAGAAGTATCAACTATAGCAACCTGATCTACTTTTTTTAAAAATACATCCATTTTTTATATAAGAATTTTTCAATAAGAATTCTTTAACCACTTCTCTCGTTTAATTTTTTTAGAATATTCATTAGTTATAACATTAGCACTTTTTAATCTATTAATATTATTTTTAATATCTTGTATTATTTGATTTGATTTCATTATTTCATCATCAGTTAAGATTCCATCTTCCAAAGCTTTTAATTGAAATAAAAATAATTTAGAGATTCCTAATTCTATTGATAAACAAACTTCACGATATAAACCTTTCTTTTTAGAAGTATAAGATAATGAAACTATTTCAGTTAAGAAACCATCAGCTACAGAAATACTTCCAAGTATTACAGGTGCAATTGTTAAAACTGGTAAAGTTATAGGTAAAATAACTGTTAATATTGCAGATGCAAATCCTAAAGAATAACCTATAACTTTTAAAACTGTATTCCCTTTATTCCATCTATTTTTAATTTTTTTATAATGTCTTAATAAATCTTGTAAATGTAAGGTTTCTGATTTAAATTCTTTTACTCTCATAATTTCAAGTTCTGTGGGAGCCGAAGGCTTGGGGGAAGCTCTCAATTCTGGATATCTAACCTCTGGATATCCTCGAAGGGTTTCACATATTTTTTCTTCTCTTACTTCCATTTTAATAATTAAAAAAATAATTAAACTCTCAACAAGACTTTAACCCTCTGACTGGAAGTACTATCTGGTTCCAATGGTACCAATACTCGCATTTCATAAGAAACTCTTGTTGAGAGAATATCTTTATACAATTCCATCAATGCTTTACGAACTTCATCAACATCAACCTTTTTTTCATAAAATATTAAATCTATATATTGTACAAGTGTGCTTTTAAAAATAATATTCTTACTTTTAACTTTATGTGTGTTATCAGAATTAGTTTTATCATGCCATTGTCTGTGTGGTAAATCATAACCAGTAATTATAACATCACCCTTTTCAAACTTACTATTATAATCACATTTCACAAACCATTTCATTCTTTCATTATCATCATCAAACAAAAAGAAATAAGGATCAATAATCTTTACAACCATAAAAACACTCCATTCTTTACTATTTGTTGTTATTAAAGTTGGTTCTATAAAATGTTTATATGTATGGGGTAATAATGTTTTATTCTGTTCTAATTCAGCAGCTCTTTTTCTAATACTATGTGTTGTGTTAATGTGTGTTCCATGAGACTCTAAATTTGAAATTCTTTTATTAAATGATGTAATCATCTCATTTATTATATTATATATTGTATTAAATTTAGTATTCATAATTTGTTTATCTTTAGAATTTAATATGGTAGTATTTAACTTTACAACTTGTTCAGTTAACAGACTTTGTAACTTGTCAAATTTATCATTAAATCGTTGTTCGATATTATTAATTTTTGTTGTTAATGAACTTTCAATTCTTGTTGTTGTTAAATCAGTATATTTTTTATTAGCTGCATCACCTTCATCGGTTGGTAAAGATAAATCTTTTATCTTGTGTCCATTTAAATTTAAATCTCCTTTCATTGAATCACCTCTTTCATTAACATATCTCTTTTCTGTAAGAGATATAACATCTTCATCTTTTAATCCATCATTATATAATCCCAACTTATTATAATTAGCATAATTCATTTTTATAGTAATAAAAATAAAATATCTAGACTTGTTTCAAATGTAAATACATTGAAATCTTTTCTCCATTAAAATTAATTAATTCCCCATTTTCATCAACAATTCTAAAACTAATATCCATTATATTTTTTCTACACAATGGTAAATAATTTGGGGGATTCATTCTTTCAACCATTTTATATCCAACTCGCACAATATTAGAAGGAAAGGAATATAAAATATTTGCATGTTTACCATTATTATATGATCCCATTATACAATCACACTCTATATTTATAGAATTTATATTTGTTATTTGTATAATATTTTTAGATTTAATATGTGTTGTAGACGGTGTGGTTGGTGGCATATATCTTTTAACTTCAAAACCTAAAATAGTATGAAAGAAACTAGAAGTAGTAACCTCAACTCCAACATTTTTTAAAGTTGTAATACATTTTGAAGTTTGTACATCTGCTTTTATTTCTACCTCTCCATTTGTTTCTTTTAAAATTGTTTTAGCTAAATCTGTTATTTCATATGATCCTGGTTCGATTGTTAAAGTGGTGTATTCAATGAAGGGTGTGTCACCCCTCCTAATTACAATAAATTCATTATTATTATTATTTATATTAAAAATAGTATTAAAACAGCTAAACCACAAGAGTCCTAATTCATAATTTAAATCTTGATCTAAATTTATTGAATCCTGAAAGTTTATAGTAAAGTCTGATTCTTTTGAATTTATTAATAAACTTCTTGAATATTTATCTGACATTATGTTTACCATTTTTTTTAAATTATCTTCCATTTTCATAGTAGAGATTTTAAATCATTATAAATTTCTTGGATTAAGGAAGTGAAACCTTCTCCTTTGGAATTATTCAATCTATACAAAACATATAAACTTGTAATACCACATATTTTAGTATTATTGGGTTGAACTTGTAAAGAATTAAAAGTATAGTCTTTCGGGGAACTCTTCGGGGAACCCTTCGAGAGATAGTCTTCAACTTCTTTAGTAGGTTTAATCCCAAAAGAATCAAAGTATATAGATTTATTATATATACAAACCCAATGAGATCCTTTTTCATTTGAATTTTGATAATTGATTATTATATTATTCTTTATATCTTTCAGAATGTCTTTCAGACTCGACAATTCATCATTCATTAATATTTTTATTTTTAAATTTAAATAATTTGCATAATCTTTTAAATCAAAATTTGTTTTTGCATTTATTCCAAATGTTTTTAAAAAATCTAATATTGAAGGATTAGTCATTTTATATATTTATTAAATTTATCTTTTGAAATTATTCCTTGTTTTAACAAATCTTTAGAAATCTTTAAAAGATCAGAATCTAAATTATTATGACCTGCTTTTTTAGCTGCTAATAATTTTCTTAATTCAATAAAAAGGTTGATGGGATTTCCAACAAATCCTTTACCTTCTTTAACAATATAACCCCTTTCATTTTTATTTAAATAATTCTTTAAATCTTGAATATGTTTTGCGTTAGGACTACCATTTATTAATTTTATTAAGTTTAAATATTTATCAATTTCTTCTTTCTTAACATCTTCCCTAGGATATCCAGAAATTAATCCATGAAAATCATCTAAAAGTTCAATGTCTACACGCTTTCTATTCCTAAAAGTATTTGTTGAAATAATCGCTGGATTATTTTCTGAATTTAAATATATATAAAATTTTTGATTATTAATTGTTATTATTTGAAAACCTCTAGGATCATAACCTATAGTAGGTATAATTGATGGAGCTAGTGATGTATTAATTTTAAAATTAATTGGAGTCTTATGAGGTGTTAATCTTGAAAGAAATTCATCTTCTTCTAAGTCAATAGTATTTCTACGTTTTCTTAAACCCATTAATCTTGATAATTCCTTTTTAGAAGGTTCTATAGCTTTAAGTTCAAGGTTCCCAGGAGCTTCTATAGCTTTAAGTCCCTCTAGAGCTTTAATTGTTGGCTTCTGTTGTTGCATCATTACCTCATTTAATATTATAGATTCAGTATGTTGAGTTGTATCTTTTTTATTATACTTGTTTTGTTCTGATTGTAATTTTTTTAAAAGTGCTAATCTTTCTTCATATACCATTTTCTGGTTTGAAGGGCTTTAAATACAATCCTTTACCATTTTTCTGGGGAGTTCCTCCAATTTTACAAATACACCCATTCTTTAAAGATTTACACATTTTTTTTAAATCATCTTTATCTTTTGAAGATAAAGATTCAGATGTAGAAATTTGATTTTTTAAAACATCATTTAAACCTCTACCTTTATAAGGATCAAGATAAAGACCCTTTCCCTTATATGGATTAAGATAGAGACCTTTTCCTTTCTTTATTTTCTCGATTTCAGTTTGTAGTTTTTCTTTTTCTAGGTCTGTCTTTTGAGATTCTTTAGCTTTTTGAACTGTAGTTGCAATTCCTCCAGCTATTCCAGCAGCACCTGATAAACCAGCAATGATTGCAGGTATCAAAGCAGCTAGTGGAAGAATGCCACCTTCTTTAGTCGAAGACTCCATATGTTCTTTAACTTGTTCTTTTACATGTTTTCCAATAAAATATTTTTTACCATCAATTACTACTGATTTATTTTTATTTGAATTTATTAATTCTTGCAAAGATTCTTCAGTTGTCATTTTAAAATAAATAAAATGGATATTTGGAAACCAATTTTAAATAGACATAAATCTAAATTTAATAATAAAGTATTTCCTGATAATTTTAGATTATTAATTGTTGGTTCTTCTGGATGTGGAAAGGATGTACTTGTTTTGAAAATGTTGCTTGAAGATGGTTTTTTAGATTATAATAATTTAATCTTTTACTCTACAACTATAAACCAACCAGAATTACAACTTTTGAAATGTGGATTTGAAAATAAATTAACTAAAAAAGCAATAATTGATATTTTTAAAAATCAACATAGATGTCCTGAAGAAGTTTTTCAACCTTGTGATATGGTTGATTGGTATAAGAAAAAGATTTTAGAATCAGATATTAATAATAAAAATGATTATATCTGTGAAGGAATTCAGGTTTTATTCTCTAATAAACCTGAAGATGTTTTACATTGTGATTTACTTCCTAAAGATAAAAAGAATCTAGTTATATTTGATGATGTTGTCAACATGAAAAATCAAGAGATTCAAAAGAGTTACTTTACACGAGGTCGACATAATAATTGTAATGCTATTTATATATCTCAAACATATTATGCTTTAGATAAAAATTCAATCAGAAATAATTCTAATTGTTTTATATTTTTTAAATTAGATAGGCGTGATAAGAATATGATTTATAATGATTTATTTTCAAATGTTGAACCTGATAAGAATATGTTTGATATGTTTGTTGATAATCATTGGAAAGAAAAATATAATTATATTTATTTGGATAGAGAAGAAGCTGAAATATGGAAAAGTTTGTTTTAGGGGGTTGTCGATTTAGAAATCTGTTTTCTGTAGTTCATTATTATAAAATCTACCTAATATTTTTTCATTATTTAAATCAAAGATGCTATATGTTATTGGAGTTGTATAATTTATTTTATTTATAATAAAAATTTCATTTGTCCATTTTGCTGTGAATCCTTTTTCAAATTTATTTTTATATTTAAATATTCTTACTCGTTCACCAATTTTAAACTTTGGTTTTTCAATATTTATCACTCTAATTCCTTTGGAATCCATAACTCTTTCAGGAAATAAAGAAGTATTTAAAGGTGTTGATTTTATAGAACTATGTACATCATTATTATATTCATTTACAATCTTTTGTAACAATTCATTGTTCCATTTTTGTTTTTCAATAGCAGTAAAATATTTCCACATTTTATTTTTTAATGTTCTATTTAATCTTTCAACTACGACTGCTTTTCCTTCGTTTTCTGTTGAATATAATTTAATATCATTTTCATTTAAAAACTTTGTAAAAACTTTGTTATAAAATTCTGTTCCTTTATCACACCATAAATATTTTGGAATTCTTTGATATTCTTCAAATATATTTTCAAATGCTTCTGTAATAGAATATCCTGTTTTATTTTCTAAACACCTTGCAAAGGCAAATCTTGTATATAAATCTATTAAAGTTAAAATTATTTTATATTTTTCAGGGTCTGATGATTTGGTTGGCATAAAGACTAAATCTGCAGACCATGTTTGATCTTTTTCATGTACTTGAACTTTTAAATATTTTTTATTTTTTCTAAATTCATGGTGCAATTTGTTGGCATATTTTATTTGTGATTCTGTTGGGGTTAATAAACTAGTCTTGGATATATTCTCGAGGGATCTTTCAGCGTCTGCTTGTTCAATAATCTTTTTATTAGCAACATCTTTTGCTTTCCTAGGGGGAAGTCATGCTCCTATGAAAATCTTACCTTTCATTGCTAATTTATCTAGAGCTCTTTGAATCTTTTCTTGGGTTGATGGATTTTGGATATTATTTAAATCATGTATTAAATTCACATCAGCAACATGTCTATCTCTAAGATTTGTTGAGTTGTAAGCAATATCATGTTTTAAAGCTGCTTGGTCGATTCTATTTATTGGTTCTACTCCTTGTTTGGGATTATTATTTTCATCTAATCTAATATCTAATCTTGTTCCTGGTCCAGTATAATTGTGTTTAAATAAATGTCTTTCACCTGGATATTTTTCTGTAGTAAAAGGTTTTAATATTGAAGATGTTGTTTTTGAAGATTGTAGATCACCTCCTTCAAAAGCAAATCTACTTGAGGGATTGGGTTCTAACCAAGAATTTTTATTTGATAGAGTTATTGCAAGTTTAGATCTAAGTATATGTTTTTTAGTTTTTAGATGACTTGCTTTATGATGTCTTGTAACTTGACAATTACAAGTTTCACATCTCCAATACGGTTTATTTAGAGACATTTTAAAATGTTAAAATATTAAGAATCTCCCCTAACATTTTCAATAATTGAAATCTTTCCACCATATAATTTCATTTCTATTTTCTTTTCTTCTAATATTAATGTATATACTTTAGCTTTAAAATTAGAATCCTTTGTTACATGAAGTGTAACATCAACATTATTTATGGCTAATCTATCATCTTGGTCTGAAACATTTATACAAAATATAGAATATAAATTTTTGAAATCTTCTAAACTTAATTGTGGTTCAACTTTGAAATCATAACATGTTTCAATATAATTTAGATATGGGAATATGTTTTCATTATTTTCAATATTAAATTCCATTCTATTTATTGGATAATAAGAACTATTTAATTGAATTTGGATTGTTTTTAAATTATCATTTCCAATCTTTTGAATAAACAAGTTGTTTTTTTTTGAAATGATGAATCTACTTCTTTGAATCCAATCAAGATATATCTTGGTCGGTATGCTAAATTTGCTACCTTTATAGAATATGTTGAACCCTCTGTCATACTAAATTCACTACAGATTCTATTTAAATAATTTACATTTATAGATTTGTTGGAATTTAATCTTTCAAGGAGTTTGATTTCAGAATGTGGGTTTAATGTCCATTCAGGTATATGCAATTCAAGTGTTGATAATTTTAATTTAGCTTTTGTATCTACAGCTCCATAGAACAATCTTTTATCACCTTCTACTCTATTACAAACTAATTCTATAAAAACATTATGAAGTATACGGTTATAGTTTTGAAGGAATCCAAACAAGTGTTTTAATTCAAAATAACCTTCAAATTTTTTAGATTTATAAAGTTCAGCTTTTTTATAATAACCATAATTTATATCTAAACCATCTTTATCTAAATCCCCTTTATTAACATCAGGAATCCAACCTGTTAATTCACCATATTCGTTTTATAATCACAACCAGTCAAAATAAAATTTAACATTGTAGAATATACCCCCGGATGCAAAACAGTTTCAATTTCTGATGATCCTAGTTTTAATCTCATGTTGGAGAATAAATTTGGAAAGAAATTATTTTCTAGGGTTATATCTTTGTTTGCTTCAATTTCTAATTCAATTTTATAATATAATTTGGCATTACAAATATCTATTGGGTTTGATGTTTGAAGAGATTGAAAAACTATATCACCCCTACGATTTAAGTTTGCAATAGATCCTGAAGTTGGGGATATTTTAAGTACATCATTTTTCTTGATTTCATGAGTAAATTCTTTATTATAATCAAGATTTAATTTATTTTTTTCTTGAATTTTTATATTATTCATTTTTTATAATAAAAATTTAGAATAAAAGTTACTATTCATAATGTGACAGTCTAAAAAATAGCAAAAATCCGAATCCTAATAGCGCAGTGGGAATAGACTGGCACAGTGGTTCAAACGGATAGTGGTTCAAATCCCATCTGAGGTTAGTTTTTTTCAACATAAAATAATATTAAAAATTTGAAAATAATAAATAGTGTGGGTATCTTAGATTTATAAAGTAGTTGTATATTTTATTTTATTTATTTTATTTATTTTATTTTATTTTATTTTATTTTTTTATTAATTAATTAATTTTTAAACATAAATATGAAAAAAAAATTATTGAAAGGGGTGTGGTGGTGAACCGGTAATTATCGCCACCAGTCTTTCAAACACACCCCGGATCGATCCCATATTGTGCACATTTATTTCTCAGTTGTTTTCGGACCTCTTTCGGATTCACTTTCGAATTCATTTGTACTTTCGAGCAGCATGCTTATTATCGAATTGATTCTGATGTATGAGTCTGGCCAGCTTGTATGTTGGAAGAGATTTGATAAACGAAAGAGGTTGAAATGATTCGGATCAAAAAAAACTGTTGAGAGGACAGTGGAAAAAAAATACCACTGTCCTCTCAGAGCAGTTTTACTATTTCATAAATTTTTTTATTCTTCAAGACATCAAGATTAAGATTTATAAAATATTTAACTCTTGTATAGTAGTGGATATAAGACCCTCACGGACATAACCCCCTGGTAGTTTGTGAGTTTCCTGCTCTTGGTCATTTTCTTTCTGTTTATAGAGGTTAAAGTGAAAACAATCTTGGCTTTTTGTGTTGAAAATAGAGGGTCTAAAAGAGTTAAAAGTGTAAAAATTTGGGGTTGTTATTACAATAAGTTAAGAGTTTGGAGGTCACTTAACCTGGGGGGTTGTGTTCGTGAGGGTCTTATATCCACTACTGACCGCTATCTTGTTTTGGTCCCTTGATGAAAATTTACTTTGCACGCAATAGTAAGATGATAGTAATAACAATAATATTAATACTTATGGTAATAATGAGTACAATAATGATAATGAAATAATAATATTAATATTAATAATAATAATAATAATAATAATAATAATAATAATAATAATAATAATAATAATAATAATAATAATAATAATAATAATAATAATAATAATAATAATAATAATAATAATAATAATAATAATAATAATAATAATAATAATAATAATAATAATGTTGGGTTTTGGATTACTTTAAGTCGGTTCCCTCTGACTCCTAGTGTTCTTTAAATCAAAACAATGAACGACCCAACGTATTTTGAAACAACAGGTTCACAATTTACTATCACCACTTTACAATTACTAATCAAAGTTCCGTTTGTACGATTCTCCGCTCGGCGTTGATGCTTTGCAAATAGATAATATTCACCTTTTATTCCTTTAGATTCTCTTGACCCACATTTTCCTCGGTTTCTGTTTGATTTGATTTCTTGTTCTCCTTTCCGTATTCCTAATTCTATTTCTTCTTTTCCCTACTTTCCCTAATTCGTTTTAGCCTTTTCCTAAGCTCTGTTTCTTCCAACCTTAGGTGAGGCAAAATGCCGATTTTCTCTGATTTTCCCTTTCCTTATATACTCCTCGAAATCGGGATGACAAATGGTTATTGCCGAGCCAATCTTTCATTTTTTTTTCTTTTCATAATGGTCCAACGAATCCAGATAATTAATGGCCCTTCCGGTCTTCCTACGTGCGCTATCTTCTCCTTGCTCTTTTCCCATTAATCATGGTGTCAAGCTAATGGGCCCAAATCTTCCTTCTGTTTGCCTTTCTTCTTGTTTACCCAGCTCGGGTTTCCTTCATCTCTCGGGTTCTCCATTGGCTCGGGTTTCCCATTAGCTCGGGTTTTCTATTAGCCAATTAATTAATTAACGTTTTCTGTTTTCATACATTTGAATGCTTTTCGACCCTTCCTAACCATTTTCTGATAAATCCCTAATCATCATCTTGTTGACCATTAGCTAATCTATACCTGTCCCGTTTTCCCCATTCGATTTCGATGATTTTACCATTTATTGATTTTTCTCGGTTTTCCGGATTCTTGCCTTTCGTAATTGCTTTTGGCATTTTCTAATACTGCTTCCATCACACTTTCCTTTACTATTGATTCTGTGCATGATCCCGCTTTTATTCGTCTTTTTTCTTCGCTTACTTTCTATTTGAATTATTAGCCTAAATTTCATTTAAATTTTATTTTAATTTACAGACCTCAACAATAATAATAATAATAATAATAATAATAATAATAATAATAATAATAATAATAATAATAATAATAATAATAATAATAATAATAATAATAATAATAATAATCGAAATGGTAGACCTAGTAACAATAATTATATTAGTAGTCATCACGAAGTGGATACGGGTGCGGTTAATAGTGATAATTATAATGGAAAGAGTATAAAAAGAACATAATGAAAATAATAGCGCCCCTAAGAGTATTGATCCTAGTAATAGTGATCCGGAGGACTGTAATATGGAAGATAACCGTAGAAAGAACAATAATATTTTCAATAGTTATGACATAAGTAATAAAAATCATTGGAAACAACCCAAGATTTAACACGAAATGGCCGAATGACAATTTTACTAATATTCATTCTACGAGAATCCATGATGTTGGCCGCGATATCCGTCCTGATCATACGACCAATAAAATTACCATCAATTTTGATGGGATGCAAGGAAATAGATAGAAGTTGATCCAAAGATGAGAGTGATCGTATTGATTGAGGGGTTCGAAATCAATACCGGGTCTTATAACGAAGAGAGCCTCCCCCAAAACACATATAGTGAGAATATGTATAATAATAATTAATTGAAAAAAATAATAGTAATAATGTTGTCATTCCTTGGTATAAATTGATAATTTGTGGTACTACTAATATTTCATTTTACACCAAAGCACAATCGATAATCATTAATGAATCTCAGCGGCGCATTTCTATATATCGAAAGCTTGCATATGTTTTTTAGCAAGTGTTGTGTAGTATTTCGTTTTTCTACAACATTTTAGATTTCGATAGTGTAAGGCAGACCTGTCCAAACCGCGGCCCGCGAACCTCTCTATAATTTAATACCATCTTATTTACGTAAATACTTTTATTGCTACGAAAAACTTATATTAATATTAAAATATAATACAATGTTATGAAACTTTTTTCTTCCAAATGAAGACTTCACGTGGCGTTCGCGTCTCTCTTTGCGAACGAACTCTACTGGTCGTAGATGTAAAATGCGTTATTGCCGCGGATTGTAAACTTTTCTTCAATCTATACTTAGCGGACAATTTTTTTACCATTCTTTATTCTGTTTATTTACTCGATATTACTAAATAAGTAAACACTGTTCGGCCAAATATTTACGACACAAATTACTACCCGCTTATAAGTTGGTATATGGCCCACATAATGTACAACTCATAAATCGCGACAGGTTGTATATGTTTATGATCATCGAGAAGTAATATGTAAACCCTCTACCCAATTTATATATTGCTGTGTCTTCATTGCACATTTTATTTGTATTATTATAACAACACATATTATTATTTGAATGTTTTGCGAAAATGAATGGGTCGCCCAAACCGGGATATATTTAGTAATTTGTTAATAGAAAAAATAGACAATCAGTCAAATTTGGCGTAATTTATATATATATACAAATGCGGAATATGTATTACGAGGGTGTGGGGTTGTTTTCAACTATAATAAATATTATAACTGCAAGTATTAATTAATTTCAGACTATATTCCATTATACTGATATTAACAATGCCATACAATAGCTTTGTATTCTTTATTTTTAGAAACCCATGTCTGAGAAGAGAAAAAAAATCGAAAATGAAAATCGAAACTACAATATCAGGTGGGAATCGGACTATTTCATTATAAACAATAAAAATAAAATTCAATGCATAATTTTTATGCAAGTTTTGTCGGCGTGTAAGGAGTATAACGTTAAAAGGCACTATGTATCACTTCATAGCGAAAAATTTGACTCGTATATCGGAGAATCCAGAACATCGATCATTGAAAAGTATAAAAAAGACGTGATGCACCAAACCACATTTTTTTATGAAACTCAACACCACAGAAACGGAAAGCCTTGTTGCTTCATATTCAGTGGCATTGGAGTTAGCAAAGTCCAAGAAATCATATAGTGATGGTCTTTTAATAAAGAAATGTTCAATTGAAATGGCCAAACAATTTAATGAGCCGAAAATAGCAGAAAAATTCAACACCGTGGCATTATCTCATCAAACCATGGCCAGGAGAGTGGATGATATGAACCAACATGTTTCCAAAAAGCTGCTGCAAATGATGGAAAAATGTAGATATTTTTCCCTGTGTTTGGATGAGAGCGTTGATTTGATAGATATTAGCCAGCTTTTAATATTTGTTCGTACTATTCAAAATGATTTCACTGTCAACGAAGAGCTCCTTAGCCAAGAATCTCTGTATGACACCACCAAAGGGTGCGACATTTTTGAAGCTGTCCATAAAAATGTTATGCTATATGGAGGATTCGATAAGTGTTCATGTATTATTACAGATGGGGCCAAAGCTATGATTGGAACAGAAATTGGCTTTTGCGGATTATTGAAGAAAAATAACATTAAATGTCCAACTCTGCACTGTATAATCCACCAGGAAGCACTGTGCGGAAAAAATTTACGACAAGCCCATGCTATGAAAGTAGCAATAAAAATAACAAATATGAAACGAGGCGGTAACAGATCCCTCACCCATCGTAAGTTTCGGAGTTTTTTAGAGGAAATGGATGCTGCATATGGTGATTTGACACTTCACACAGATATTCGCTGGCTGAGTGCTGGAAAATGTTTAGAACGTTTTTTTGCTATACGAAAAGAAATACCAATATTCCTCCAAAATGAAGTAAAGTCTGATACCGAAGAACTTGCTCGTCAAATGCAGGATCCTATATTTTTAGCTGACCTTGCATTTATAACTGACATGACCAACCACTTAAACGCGCTGAACTTAAAACTACAAGGTAAGGGGCTTCAAGAGTAAATTGCAGTTATTCAAATCAACATTGAGCAATAATGATTTTACTTTCTTCCCTAATTGCAAGGCGCATTTTGAAGACATGAATAATTCCGAGGTCACAATATTTTTAACTCATGTGGAATATATTGATGGGATAATCGCGGAATTCGAAAGCCGATTTATCGATTTTGGAAAATTTGAACGAGAAATTTTACTTTTTAGTCAGCCTTTAACTATTAGTATTGCAAATGTGCCGTCCGATTTGCAGTTAGAATTATGTGAGTTGCAAACTGATCCCCAGTTTACCAATAAATGTGAAACAGAGGAAGACTTTTTCAAACTATTATCCGAAGTAAGATATCCCAAATTGCGTGACTTTGGTCTTAAAATCGGATCAATGCTCGGCAGTACTTATCTTTGTGAGAGTACTTTTTCCACTATGAAGTTTATTAAATCATAGCATAGAAGTTCCATGACTGATAAATCGCTATCAAATTTACTGCGTTTGGCAACCACAAACATTGAAATTGATATCGATACACTGGTAAACGATGCAAAGCTACCGAAAATTTCTCATTGAAATATAAAATTTTTCATTTCTTGACAATATCTATATCTAATATCAAATATTTACCATATAATATTTCTTAAACATTAGTACAATTAATTATTAACATAATATCATTTTTTAATTTTGGTGTGCGGTCCTAAGACAGGCCGTGCAGACAGAAATATCCAATGAATTCAAAACAAGCGCCAGAGTATACATTAGTAACAACTGAAGGTGTTGAGTCCAAAATTTTCCGTACAGGCAGGCGTTTTGCTATCCTTAGCCATTTATTTTAGATAAAAATTCTTTGCATTGTGTGCGGCCCCCGAATAGTTTTTTTTTTGCATTGCGGCCCTCTGGTTTCCCGAGGTTGGACAGCCCTGGTGTAAGGTATATCTCATTGCATTATCAATGAGAACGTCAGTGTGAAATCAAAGTATGTATGTATGCCTCTATAAAGTAAGGTTATTGATTTTTTTTCTATTATATTATTGTTGATCTGAAACATGTCTCAAATTTCATGTTCATTAAAACATAATTCTTTGATCCTATCGAAATAAATACTTGAACTGTTATGTCATAAAATAGATATTTGAAAATTCTAGACTTTGATTTATTTAACAATTTACATTATACTATTTATAGAATAAGTAAATTATGTATTTGTATTGCATTTGAATTGCATGTTACTATTTATAGACATATCTTGTTATGTTCTTTATTAAAACAGAAGTCGATTAAATCTATTTATTACAAACATTAAGCATATATAAAAGAACAGTAGAAATTTATTGATTATTCACAGCCATATTTTAGGAAAACGAAATTTATTTAAATTGTATTTTCTGACGAATTTTCCGGATCAAATGGTTCTCTTTCTTCTTTTTCAAACGGTTCTCTTTCTTCCGGAGGATAATTTTGTGATTTTCCAAAACTGGAAGCTGTCGGAGCGCTCCTTTCCTTTTCTTTATTGTCTTTCTTTTGAATGTATCGCAACTCGATGATTGCGAGAATTATTCCGGCTATCTAAATAAGTGAGGCATTTCATTGCGAGAGTGACCAATCAATACTAACAAAGAGGATGAGCAGAAATATCGCAAGACCACCGATTCCATCGCCATACAGTTTCAGGTAGCTTTTCATGGCGTTTGCGCACCCCTGAACGGATCAATGATTATATTGATGTTGCTGGGTTATATACAACTCACCCGATAATACAACGCGTCATTTTGGGCGCCATTTGGAAAATTTGGGGGACCGAATTGGAAGTTTTGGCAAATATTTACGTCCTTATAAACGGGGCTAGGCCAACCGGTTTGAGTATCGACCAATGTCCAGCAACAGGAAATGGGCACAAATTGATAATATGGATTGTAACCTGAGGAACTCATTTTAAATGACATTCGGAAAAATAAAAAAATTTCGGATCAATATTCAAAAATGAAAAAGCTATAAAATGAAAGATTAAAAAATTTTTTACAGTGCCAAATTGATTGGATTTTTAATGGAAGATTTTTTAAAAAGTTTTTAAAATTCTGAAATTAAAAAAAAAATTTTTAAATTTAAACTTTTTTTTAATTTTCAAAATGCATAAAGTATTCGAAATAATTTTTATAGTGGCAAATTGATTAAATTTTTTCAATTAGTCACAGCAATTTTAAAATAAAATCATTAAATAATAAAACCTAAATTTTTTAAATTTCTGTAATTAAAAAAAAATTTAAATGAATTAAAATAAAAAATTTTTAATTTTTAAAATCCATAATAAATTTGAAATATTTTTTACAGTGCCAAATTGATTAGATTTTTAATGGAAGATTTTTTAAAAAGTTTTTAAAATTCTGAAATTAAAAAAAAATTTAAATTTTTTTTTAATTTTCAAAATGCATAAAATATTCGAAATAATTTTTATAGTGGCAAATTGATTAAATTTTTTCAACTAGTCACAGCAATTTTAAAATAAAATCATTAAATAATAAAACCTAATTTTTTTTAAATTTCTGTAATTTAAAAAAACTTTTAAATGAATTAAAATAAAAATAAAAATTTTTAATTTTTAAAATCCTTAATAAATTTAAAATATTTTTCAGTGCCAAATTGAATAGATTTTTAATGGAAGATTTTTTATAGTTTTTAAAATTCTGAAATTTAAAAAAAAATTAAATTTAAATTAACTTTTTTTTAAATTTTAAAATCCATAATAAATTCAAAATATTCAAAAATGTTTTCAAAATTCTGAAATTAAAAAAAAAATTTAATGCATAAAACATTCCAAATAATTTTTATAATGCCAAATTGATTAAATTTTTAATGGAAGTATTATTTCAACCAGTCAAATTTATTTAAAACTTTCTGTAATTTAAATGAATTAAAATAAAAATTAAATTTATTTTAATTTTTAAAATCCATAAAAAATTCGAAAATTTTTTATAGTGCCAAATTGATTAGATTTTTTTCAACCAGAAACAGTAATTTTATTGATTTTTTAGATGTAAAATAAAATCTTATAATGAAAAAAATATTTATTTTAAAGTTTTTAAAATACTCATAATTTAAAAAAAATTTTAATTTAATTAAAAAAATTTTAATTTTTAAAATCCATAAAAATTCGAAATATTTTTTACAGGGCCAAACTATATTTTGTTTGAAATTTATTCTTATTTTTAAACTTTTTATAGTATGTAAATTAAAAATTTTAATTGAATATTTTTTTTTAATTTTTGAAATTATTTTTTTTTAATTATATTTAAGATTAAAAAGTTTAAATTATAAAATTAAATAATAAATAATTAATTACGTGAAATTTTCAAATTCATGTTATTTAAATCGATATTGGTGATATTGTCGTAGTAACTGTCGATATAAATACTCCACATTCCGTCATCAACACCGCAGCATCGCAAGCGGTTTTGGGTAAAATTCCAAGCGTCTGTAATGAGTCTCGTTCTGGCATATTGATTAATCAGCGTTCTTCTCATTTCAGCTTTGGAGGAGTCATTTATCTGTGGAATTTTCAATTAATTTGTAGATATAAATTTCCCGTTATTTATTTAATTAAATTCGAATCAATTAAATTAAATAATAAAATTTTAGTTTGTTTAATTAATTAGACTTATTTTAATTAATTAAATATTTAAATTAATATTAATAATTTTTGACAAATTAGCTAATTAAATTTTTATTCGATTAACAATTTAATAATTATCCATTAATTATTTTATTTTTAATTTAAATAATTAAATAATATTTAATTAAAACTAAATAATAAAAATTTAATTAGTTTAATTAATTAATTGAATTTTTTATTTTTTCAAATTTTTATATTAATTAGATTTAAAGTTATTTTAATTATTTTAATTAATTTGTAATTATTTTAAATTTTATTAAAAATAATTAAATTTTATTAAAAATAATTAAATTTTTATTAATAATTTTCAATGAATTAGTTAATTAATTATCAATAAATCATTTTATTTTTAATTTAAATAATTAATTTATATTTAATTAAAATTAAATAACTTAGTTTAATTAATTTATTTTACGCAGCACAAATTTTTTGATCTTTTATTATATGAAAATAAATTTTTTTTTAATTGATTAAATTTAATAAAAATAAATTAAAATTTTTTTTTATTGGCAAAAAATTTTCGATAAAACACAAATTTTTAAAAAATAATTTTAATAAATTTTTTGCTAATATTATTAATTTGTTTGTTAATTTGTTTTATTTTATTTATTTTAATTAATTTGTAATTATTTTAAATTTTATTAAAAATAATTAAATTAATATTAATAATTTTCGACAAATTAGTTAATTAAATTTTTATTCGATTAATATATTTAATAATTATCAATTAATTAATTTATTTTTAATTTAAATAATTAAATAATATAATATTAAAATTAAATAATAAATTTTTAATTAGTTTAATTAATTGAATTTTAATTAATTTTTTCTACGCAACACAAATTTTTTGATCTTTTATTATATGAAAATAAAATTTTAATTAATTTTAATTGATTAAATTTAATAAAAATAATTAAATTAATTTTCGACGAATTAGTGACTTAGATTTTAATTCGATTAATCAATTGAATAAATTTCCATTAATTATTTTATTTTTAATTAGTTTAAAAATATTATTTTTTTGTCACCCTTTTTTTGTGTAATTTTTTTATTATTGGAAAAGATTTTCGATTAAACACAAATTTTTAAAAAATAATTTTCAATTTTATATGAAAATTTTTTTATTATATAATTTTTATCATATGAAAATTAATTTTCATTTAATCATTATTATATAATTTTCGATTAATTTTTTAAAAATGGAATGGTTTAATCATTTTTTTACTGATTCAGTTAATTAATAATCATTATTTATTTCATGGATTGCAAACCCCCTTTATTTCTTCCTATAGTTTTCTTATAACTTTCTAACTTAATTTCTATTGCTAATCATCTCATATACTTTATAATTAAGTTTCAAACATTTGTTAATAAATATTTCGATAACTTATCTTTCAATAATGATAATATTAATTAATTTCAGATTAAATTTTAAGAAATTATTTTTAAATTTAATAAATAACAAAATTATTATATGAAATTACTCACCGAACTTGGTAAAGCCAATACGAGAATTCCACCAATAAAAGTAATTATGAATAAAATAACCAAAAGAACTACAAACTGAAAATTAAAACATTAATTTATTAAATAAAAATATATTTTCAAATTTCTCACCGCAATGAGCATAAATCTATCTTCTCGAAGACTGCCATAAGTACCAATACATACTGTAAAGCAGAGAATAAAACCAACGAATATCATAATATATGTTCCGGTTAAATAAATTGAGCCGCTTGTAATTTCAAGCATTAAACCATGATCAAGTATATTATTTATGCCAACAATAAGAAAAGCTAAAGCAAAAAGCTAAATGAAAAGTTAATTATAATATTAACGAATCACAGAATTTTTAAATGACTTACCAGCAATATAAAATTAAGAATAACAAAAATTAGTTTAATTGAGCGACCAGATAGCGTCATTCTGATAATGTCATAAACATAAAAATTTAAAATATCAAGTTCAGGAAAGCAATTAAAATATTCACAATTTACACGAAAGACTTAAACAATATACAATTAATTTTTAAGTATTAATGATTTCTAGAATGCATGAGTTTATGATTTAGTTTCAATAGAATAATAATTTAGCATAGTATTTTATATAAATATCTGTCATAAATATTTGTCATCTTTATATTTATTATTTTGTGGTTTAAAATGGAAAATATATAGTTTATGTATTTTTAATAAATGATTGGTTAGTATAAAAATTGCAATATAAAAAACATAAAATTTTAAAATATTGTATAGTTTATTTAAAATTAAAATTAAAAATAAGAGTTTAATTTTCTACTTAGAACATCAAAGCTTTTTGACGAAACTTTACGATGAATAAGAAGTATTTAAATGTCTATAATGGAAATATGAAACTAAGTCTTACTCTGAGAACTTTGTAGAAGCGTAAAGTGAAATTAGTAAATACACATCATCGAAATAAGAAATTAATCTTAGTTTTGCTACTATTTCAGATTGTGAACTTTCAAGTTGAGTCACGATCAATATTAGGGAAATTAAAAGTAAAATAATTTTTTGTTTCAATTTTTCAAAGCTTTAGGAGAAAAATTCAGGGAGTAATAGGCATTTATTGAAAGATAAATCATTTCCTATTGGTCATTATCGAACCCATGAGAGTATTAGACTGAGCAGTCGTGCCATAGCCACCCACCTTTGTTAATTCTAAACCATTTGATAATTTATTAACTTCACAGAGTGATATTTATCATATGACTATATAAAGTTTGTGCAGTTTCCGGAAACTCGTAAAAACGATGTCAGGATTTTTATTATGGTTTGTAGTATTTCCAGTCTGATAAAACTGTGGGGTTGTGTTCGTTGAACTATATGAGTGTTGTTGCCCACAAGTGCCTGCTAAACTCGTTTTTATTACTTTTGGATGACAGGGGCCGAGCAATTAGAGAATTCGAGCTCACTAAATATTATAGAGTGGGTCCAAACAAATACAGAGTAAATGTTTATATAGAACCCTCGTAATCCACATCTTTCAATCCAAGTCAATACAGCCCAGAGATCTTCGCAGTCCAACTCAGCCCAATGTTGAATATATCGTAAATACAACTGTTTAAATTTTTGTGATTTGGTTGATTTTTAATTTGACTTAGTAATGACATTTGATCCTGGTGGCTTATTTATTTTTATCGGTGACTGGTTTATATTTTATCTATGTTTATTGTGTTGTAAATAATTGGGTTTTTATTTGTTTATAATCTATTTATCATTTGTTTTTCGTGTTTTTTTCACATAAAACTTTAATCATATAATCAGGGGATAGGATTAATAAAATTTTAATTATTAACGTTTATTAATTTAGAGAATATTAATTTAATAAAAACAGTTAGAACATTTTAAAACAAAATATTTCCTTCGATTTACAAGTACTCTTAAAGAAAAATAAAATATTTCTTAACATGTGGAAATAAAAGAATTCGTTAAGACTTGAAAATAATAATTATTTGCAAAATATTTCCTTTAATTTATAAATGTTCTTAAAACATTTTTGAAATGAAATATTTCTTAACATGTGGAAATGAAAGACTTAAAAATAATAATTATTTAAATATTCCTTTAATTTATAAGTATTCTTAAAAAATTCTCAATGTGAAAATAAAATATTAAATTATTTTTTACAATAACAGCTGTCCAAAAATTAATATAAATAGCGACAAAAAATTAGTCTTAGCCGCCCAAAACTTAAATCCTTATTAGGTTATAAAAATAAGACTGACACTACAGAACCGTCTAAAAACCTGCAAGCAACACAACACGCATACACACAAATACAAAATTGCATACACTATCTTTAGTGTACATTTAATTTGGAATTGAAGGAGACTGTTATATTTTTCGTGGTAATTTTTGATTATTAATAAATAATTTAAACAATTAGTTCTATTTGTTTACATATATAAGAACCAGTAAGGTTGGGGTTTTCAACTAACGAGACCTCAACATTACTGTTGAAGCTTATGTGGTGGTGTTTTAATGTTTCAGGGTTGCTGATAGATTTGTCATAAACTTTTCCCCAAAAACACATTCATGATTATTTTACTTTTCTAATATTTGTGTACTCATTACTAATGATGGGTTACAAATGGGGAAACTTTTTTTATTCATACTCGTTCCTTGCAACCACACATAACTATTTATTTGGTCAATTAAACACCCGTATCATCTTATTATTTATCCTAACTCTGCGTCTTCAGTTTTTATTTCTGATTTCTGTGTTCGGAATTTTTTCTTAAAACGAATGAAATTTTAAAGAATTTGAATACAGAATGGTGCGATCGGTGGTCAATGTCTAAATATTTACGGTTATGTTGATACAATTCTGCTCTTATTATTTGAAACCAAAGAGAGTTTTATTATCTTTAAATAAATTCGACTGACCAATAAATGAGACTCCCTTAAAATAAATAATTTCATAATGTGGATAACTGTGGATAATTGACGTTTACACAATGATGTAGGAATCTATTACGCTCAATAATAAGATTTTTATTCAACGTCGTGTAATGTAAGCATAATGAAATTGAATACCAAATCAATTTATTTAGTATTTTATTTATTTTATTAATTCAATTATATTCTCAGTGTTATAAATACAAATAATAATAAAATAAGCTTAAAATAATCAAATCCTAAAATCCTTCAAATTCAGTATCTTGCCAACTAAATTAATTTTAGGCTGTTCTCAAATATATAGACCGTCAATTATTTTGCAAAACAAATTAGATATATATTTGAGTAACAACAATAGCTCTTTAAATTCACCCAAGCGAAATTAGAAAAAAAAAGATTTCATTAAACAAAAAATATTTTATCAAAAATTTGCTTTGTTTATATAATTCAAAATAAAACCTTCTAATTCAAAAACGTTAAAATAATTTACATTGAATAAATTTTTCAAGATTCCAAAAACAAATTATTTATTAATTTAATAAAAATTTTCAATAAAAAACTAAAAAATATATTTGATTTATTTCCCTTCGTATTTTGGTTTTCTTTTTTCTTTGAAAGCATTTAAACCTTCCAATCGATCATTGGTGGGAATTACTTGCGCATAACATTTCTCTTCAACTAATAAGCCTTCTTTTACAGATGATAGAGCGATGCCTTGCGTAATCGCGGCCTTGGCCATCTTAACTCCGATTGGTCCATTTTCAGAAATCATTTCAGCGACATCGAATGAATGTAACAGCGCAGCGTTACCAGTAGTATTTTGTTCTACGCTGCTATTGACAATACCAATTTGTGCTGCTTCTTTACCAGTAACTGTTCGACCTGTGAATATCAATTCTTTTGCTCTATTTCGTTTATTTGTCAATAAACATTATCTGAGGCAATATAAATACACTTGGCAACTCCAACCAATCGCGATAAGCGTTGAGTTCCACCAGCCCCAGGAATTATAGCCAAACGAGTTTCAACTAATCCCATTGATGTATTGTCTGAAGCATATCTTAGATCACAAGCTAACGCCAATTCTAATCCTCCTCCTAATGCTGGGCCATCAATGGCACATATTGTTGGT
Source organism: Schmidtea polychroa (assembly GCA_959609185.1). Classification (NCBI taxonomy): domain Eukaryota; kingdom Metazoa; phylum Platyhelminthes; order Tricladida; family Dugesiidae; genus Schmidtea; species Schmidtea polychroa. Next base: position 238,067 of record CAUHTR010007910.1, read on the forward strand.
ACAGGAATATCAGCAACCAACTGAAATAAATTTCTTGCATTACGAACGAAATTTTCCAATTCACTTTCTGGCATTAATTTTCTTTCTTTCAAATCAGCACCGGAACAAAAAATGTTGGGAACCTAATTTCATTTTTAGAATTTTTAAATGAAAACCGTTCCTTACCAAACTTCCGATTACGACACAACGAATATCTTTTGATTCATGTAAATTTCGTACAGCTTTTTCAAAATCACGAACTAGAGCTTTACCGAGTGCATTTTTATATCTAGGGCGGTTCAATCCTAGAAAAGCTACTTGAGTAGGATGTCTGACATCAAATATAACTTCTTTATCTGAATTGGATATAGCTGTTAAATAGTTAGAAATATCACTTAATTTGCGTAGTTGAATTGAAATAAAACTTTTAGGAATTAATTTAAAAATTTTACATGCATTTCGATTTTAAAAGAGCTAGTTTATAAAAATGACCTTAGAATAAATAAACAATGAGTTTTCAATTTAAAAATTTTTATGTATCGTAAATGTTCTTACAAAGTATTTTTTATAAACATTACATAATATGTTTAAATTTCTATAATTTACATTCTATTATTCTTAATTTTTCTAATTTAATTTTTTAATCAGTGATTTATTTTAAAAATATTTTAAATAAAGAAATAACAATTAGTTTGAGATTATATTTTACAATCGTATTAATAAATTATATTAAATTTGAATAGAACTTTGATTAAAATAATGCCAATATTTTGACATTTTCGAAATTTGCATTATTTGTTATTTATCACTAAAGTGATTGATCACATGAAAAATGATTAACAGAAGAAAGTCAATTCTAAATAAGACTCGACGAGATTCAGTAAGGTCAGCAGCTTTTAAACTCTTACAACAAAAAGAAGACAGAGACAATGAAAATATTAATAATTTATTACGCCAGCGAAGATACGAAGACCTTGATAATATTAAAATTAAAGAAGATGATTTGGTAAAGAATTTTTTTGAATAATAAATTATAACATAAATCATAAGATAAAAAAATCAGATGATTCATTTCCTTTACTTAATGTTAAAAGTGAAAAATGTGCTGTCAGGCGTCTTATTCCTCTACATCAGAGAAAAATTTGTTTAAAGTTCGTCACAAATTAATAAAAAAAACTTTTTAAAAAATTTATAAAAGGGCAATGATACTAAAACACTCTACGAAAAAAGATATCGCCACAGACATTCGAATGTTTTCAAGTCTAAAGGATGAATCAAATGTTAAAATTTTTGAAAACCGTCTAAAAATGCAAGTAAACTTTGATTGTACATTTTATATCCCATTTGAATTTTTACTCTTAAATCTCTTTACTAGACATTTTTTCCCAATAAAGTTCAAGAGAAAAAAATTTTAGCAACTAAAATACCGGATCAACCCGTAAAAGATAATTCTTTTAAATCTCTTGAAAACTGGAAATTAAAAATGCTTGAAAGAAGAAAACTAAAAACATCTTTAGCCAGTTGAATGCTTAATGTAATGAAAATTATTATTATTATATTTAGAAAGACTTCAAACAAATCCAGAATCTTTGTTGATTAGTAAGTCAGCGCAATCTTCTTTGTTTTCATCTCACCAAGATGAAATTTTCAAAATAATTTTACCCTATTTTCAAAATGGAACTGGAGGTTAAAATTCTGTGTGTGAATATCATAAGTACCAATAACCCATTTTAGCACCAATAACCCATTCAATTTGGCCAGTTCAAGAAGAGACTAAGAGTAATCTACATGCTCAACGTTATAAATGGAAGCCTCACATACCGCTTCAAACAAGTATGACTGGTTATCATGACCTTATACTCCAGGAAATGGGTAACTAATTGTTTTATGGTTAAACCTTTAAAAGATATTTTAGATGAAACTACGAAAGAACTTGAATCGTCAGATAAAATTAAAATTAAAAACAAAATTCTGAAAGATATTAAATATCAAAGATTCCTTAACGATTATCACTATAATACTCCGGATATTTCTGAACTAATAATTTGTCCATCAATTTCTCAAAAAGAACAACCTGAAAAAGAAAATACAACATTTTCAAATTTTGAAGAAGAGGAAATTTTAACTGAATTGGAGGATGTTAAATCTATTCGAGGTCCAATTGTTTTAATAAATGATGAACTGATTTTTGAAAGATTAAATGAGAAAAATCATATTTTACCTGAAAGAAATGACCAATATTTGCATATTCCTTTTCCAGCAACAATTATGGGAGTTTATGAGAAAAGAAAACTATATTTAGCAAACAGAGGGTCTTGTGTAATAAACTTTTCATGGAAAGTGAGTTTATAGTTTATTTTGTAAACCTAAATTTGTATTTTCTAAATCGGATCCGTCTTTATTTCAATTTTATTATCTTGTGACTTCTAAAATATTTCACTATTATCAAAAATATATATGTATGCTGGGTTAACGATTTATTAATTTGGTTAGTTTCTGACATTTCAAGTCTTTTTTATAAATCAAATAGCTAAAACCGAACACAGAACAACTTTATTCAAGTTCTACCACAAATACAATTAATCAATATTTGCAACTCTCTTTCAGTGATATTTGCTTAACGCAAGGTAAGTTCCCCAACGGGTAATCACCTTTTCTGGTACGACACTTTATAACTTTCTTTAGATTTACTTGAATTTTCTTTATAGTTCCTATTGGAGTTTCATAAACGTCCTTTAATCTGATATCTTTTTTTCTTTTCAGCCTTTTCTTTTATACTTTTATGAGAAGACATTTATTGGGCAAACATTATTTGAAATCTTTTGGAGAAAATCGAAATTATAATAATGTAATTTGTTTACTTCCAACTGGCGCTTGGATGATGTTGCATCAATTATCTAATCGATCAGGTTTCAGTGCGCTCCAGGATTTCCTCATCGCTCGGTCTCCCATTGACTCGGCCTTCCAATTTCTATTAATTAATTTGTTTTGCGTTATAGTTTTTCCTGGAGACACTTCACTAAATTTTTATTATTTCTGTGATCTTTTAATTTGGCATTCAGCCATACCCATTTCCTCTTATTAGTTTCCAAATTTTATAAATATTTAATTAATTTTTGCACTTTAATTATTTTGGTGTTTCTATTAATTTTTATTGTGCTTTTGTTTTATTTTGTGCCTTAATCAATTTATTAAGAACTCTTAATCAATTTATAACTATTATATTGGTCTTTAACTTTTCGTACACTACCTGATCTTTTATAAATTTTTATTTCATATTCGACAGAATTAGTGGCTTTGGTCAAAATTTATTTTCCATTATATAAAATGTTTTCTGTTATTAAAAATATTCAATTGAATAACTTCATATTTTTAATGTAATTATTTAATATTTTCATTAATTTTAATTTATAAAAAATATTTTAGAAAATTGAAATTGAAAGACATTTGAAAACTGATGATATTCATTCAACATTCTTTTTCAAAATAAATAAAGGTACGGTTTTTTTAATGAAATTTTAATTATGTTATGTGTAATATGACTAAATAACAATATGTGAAAGATCTATTCGTGAAAAGCAGACCATACTAGTGTTGCCACCTGTTCGGGTTTTGAAACGTGCGTTCGGGTGTCCAGGCGAAGCTGAAAAATGTCCGGTTTGTATTTGAATTGAACTGCCACCCGAGCATAACAGAGTTAGATTATATTTTCAAAAAATTGAGAAATGATATTATGAAAAGGAAAAAAGAACACTTACGGTTTTATAATAAATCAATCATTAGCGCTTTATCCAATGCCGGTAAAATACGATTTAAAAATGAGGCAGACACCGTATATACTAGAGCGTTGAAATACTTAAACGATTGGTATGATTTTGGAAATACATTTTTGGAGAATGCTAAAAAATTTAATATAAAACAATTGTTACCAATATTAATGTCTGTATTGCAATAAGTTCGTTTATAAACGTGGACATCGAATCACAAGGTGGCGATTTATTTCACGAGTTATGCTCATTAAATGATACCGAAAACGAAAAGAACAGAAAAGGCAATGGACAATTGTGGGCGCAAATACTGAGGAAAGGAGAATATCCTGTACTGAGTAAGTTAATGGAATTTTTATTCAGCATTCCGGCCAGTAATTCCTTCGCCGAACTATTTTTTTCAGTAATGGGCTCATAGTAGTTGAATAAAAGAGCAAGTGATTTTCTTGCCCCTCCCCTGCTATTTAACGCCTGACTAAAGCCGAATTATTAATTTGCACAATTTAAAAATAAAATGCGACAAATTTCGGGCTATGACAGCAAGAAAAAAAATGCTGATAGAAGCAGCACGGAGCAATATTTTTACAATAAAAAATAAAATTTTCATTGTCTTTACAAAACTTTTCATGTTTTTTAAGAAGCAATCCATTTTGTATATTATTTAATTGTAATAATAAAAACTTATTTTCGTGTTCCAATAACTTTCGTTTTCTCGTGTTCCAAAAAATTTTTTTTACTCAAATGTCCGGGTCAAAAATTTTCCAAAAGTGGCAACACTGGACCATACATATGCAGTATATTATGGCATATTTGTGACTACAACACCTTAGGCATACCAACAATTGTAACCCTATAATTCGTAATAAAAGTTAAAACAATACATATCACAATAAAAAACTAATTATCTGTTGTTTTTGTTAATTAATCGATTCAATAAAAAACAATTTAATAAGTTTGATCAAATCAAATCAAATTCGTACAAAATAATTTCTCTGAAGAAAAAAAGTAATAAAATGCCATTTTAAAAAAAATTTTAAGAGCAAAATTTATTAAAAAATTTATTAAATATTATGACCAACCTAGAGATATCAAAAAAAAATTTTTGAAAAAATGTAGAAATGTCATTTATTTTCTCAAATATGTTTTCACGTTTGCAAATTTTATATTTATTTTATTTAAATTTTTTCAAAAGATTAAAATATTTAAAATAATAATCATTATGAAGAAGTTGAAAGATTCTTAAAGATTAATTAGAAATCTTGTTAAATTTAAAAAAATATTTTTATTGAAAAATATGTTAAAAGAAAAACTGAAATTTATTTAAATAACAAAAATAAGAAGAGACAAGTTTTTGAGTGTATAATTTATTAAATAAAATTTATGGAATTATTTAGTGATTTGAAAACAGATATTAATTTTCTAACGGATTAGAATCCTAATAATCATAAAATTTTAACTATTGTACAAAAATTATGTATGCCTTAAAGTATAAAAATTTGATATTCATACTTGATATTCATACACTGCCTAAAACTCTTTTCTTCAGATAACCCCGTGACTTTCATTTTGATTTCTGAAGTATGGGAAAAATTGGGTTTCTTTCATCTTTATTTTATTGCCAAAAATATTCTTTATAAACCGACCTCACTTTTTCAGCAATTAAAATTCATAGTAGAAAATGAGATCGTAATTTCGTATTGTCACATTGACAACTAGTGACTTATGGGAGTCTGTGCTCATATTTAAAAGTATTTATAATACTCTGACCGCAATTCTTTCACATTAAAAGATATTTTAAGCTTTTAATTCACAATTTCATTTCCATAACACTTCTAAATTATTTGTAAAAAGGCTTTACGATATCTTAAGGGGTCATTGTTCATGACTAAAAGCGCTCAATTTAAAATACAAATGATGAGTGTAGGAAGACGTTAAAGTAATATAATTATAAAATTTTATATTTGTAACTAGTTGTTGTACCCGGTTTTGCCCGAGTTTACATTTATTATAATAATTCATTTAAATTAATTTTTTATTTATTGATGTTATTACGTTCCAATATTAATTTTATAACAGCTTCAATTCCATGTTTAATTCACAATAAGAAAAGCTTTAAAAATAAATTTCAATTTGTAAAATCGAAAACGCACTCCAATTTAAATCGAAAAATAACTGGCAATATTTTTCCAATTGCAAACTGGTTCACTAATCAAATAAAATTCAAATTCTCCATGTTTGAATTCTGCTTTGAAAACTTTTGACTAAATTATATTACTTTCAACTGCAAGTAGCAAGCATATAATAAATTATTATTTATATGGTAAATTGCTGACCGGACAGACAAACAAACCGACTTATGATACCTAAGGGGTGGTCACCTGGGGTTGAAGCATAGCCTATGACCTGTCCCAAGTCAAATAAGAGCCACATGCAAAATTTCAGCACCCTAGGTCCAACGGTGGGGAATTCTATAGAAAACAAACAAACAAACGTTCATCTTTATATATTAGAAAGATGTGTGCTAAATTGTATGATTGGATATTGCACAAAGATTACCTAAATATCAAATGTTATGTAATATAGATACATTTGCTCAAGGTATTTACTTAATTGATTTTCTTCGTGAGTTTTAGTATAATAAAATTCTGTCTCACAAATTTTCAAATAATTAGTATACCTAAATATTTCTTTTTATCAAAATTCTACAATTTTACCGTTTCATTTTCAAAAAAATAACTAATATTCTAAAATTATACTTAATTTCATATTTGAAAACAACAGGAATAATATTGCCAGACTCCAACGTAATCATCCCGGTCACTTTTAAATCTAAAATCTCAGGATTTTATGATGAAATGTGGGAACTAGTAACCTCACCACTGATATCAAGTAGAAGGATAATATTTCATTTCCATGCAATTTGTTTGCGCCCAGATTATTTCATTTTCGATCGTCATTTAATAGAAGTAAGCGCATGTTTATATTAGTTTAATAAATGATTTGTATTTTCATAATGCCCATAGGAAAATATCCATCAATCTACTATTATTCAAATTGCAAAAGAAATTGTGGATGACCTGGTCAAATATGCTGTCAATCGCACCAAAGTTTTAGTAGAAATCAATTGTGACATTTCAATTTTGAATGACGAAGAAATTTTTAAAAATCTCAACCCAGAAGTAATTAATTCATTAATTAATGAGACCATATTCTGGTATTTTTGCACGAAAGCCCCATGTTTTGGTTCATTGTTCCCAGTGTGTCTTAAAAAATTTGGCGTCCCAATGCTAAGAATTATAAGGCAACTTAAAGAGCAAATTGAATATTTTTGATACCTTTTTTGTCTACGATACCTAGATAATAATATTAAATAATAATTAAATGGAGTTAAATGAGTGGAGGAAAAGATATAAAATAAATATTAGGTTGTCCCATAAGTCTCTTTCGCAAATGCACACAAAGAAATTTTCATGCACGAACCTGTATGAACCTGTGATGTTCTAAGTTCAATGTTATTATCATTGCATTCAGTCAGCCTTTAGCTATCAAATAGTGTAAATCAAATAAATAATAGTAAAGCCCTTTTTTATTATTGACGATGGAAAATCAAAGAAAACATTTAAGACATGTGATGCTGCATTGTTTTAAAAAAGGTTTTAGTGCTAATGATACAGTAAATGAGATTTTTATGGTTTATGGGAATGACGTTACAAGTGTTCAAACAGTTCGCAGTTGGTTTAGGAGGTTCAGACGAAGAACGTTGCGTCCGCCCATCTACTACGAACACGGATCTAACCATTGCCATGGTTGAAGAAAAGCCGCGATATACTGTTCGCGAAATAGCTAACAAGTTAGAAATTCCACGAACATCCGTCCATAATCATCTGACAAAATTGGGTTACATCAATCGTTCAGATGTGTGTCTTCCTCATGAACTAATAGAATGAAGCATAATAGAATGTTGCTCCAGAATGTTGAGAAGCAGGAGTGAAGGGAAAAAATGAAAAAAATAAAGAAAATGTCAAAGAATCGATAAAGTTAAACAATAAAATACAACAAAGTCATTATTAATTAACAAACACAAAGTAAAGAAGGAAAAACAAAATCAAAATGAAATTTGTATATCTCGATACCCTGCCCGAGTTTAAGAAAATGAACTACCGAGGAAGTAGGAAAATAAAATTTCTAAAAGTTATATATTTCGAAGTGTTATTGGATGTCATAACTATAAAAGCAACTTCAAGCTACAAAATTTTGAACTACAAAAAATGAACAACAAAAGCAAAATAAAAGAGGATTCAATGACAGCATTTAAAGAGAGAAAAGGAGTCGCGTTTGGAAAGAAAAATAAGATTATAATTATAAAGGATGAAGACAGACGGGAAAAAAAAATTAAAACAAAACGCAAAGCGAATTACGAAATTACCATAGAAAACATTGTCAGATCGAAGAAGCAATTTGAAACAAATTAAAGTTATTAATCGAGAGTATCAAGAAATTTTAAAAATAAAACAACAAAAGCAACTAGACCGATTTTACCGGTTGTCAAAACCAAAAGACAGTAGTTGAGTGATTGCAAATTCCGAGTTATATTACATATGTGGTATTCCTCCAGAAGGGTTCTAATAAACGCTCAAGTTATTGTTGTATTGTATTATTAGTAATCCATGGTGTTGATCAATAAAAGTTTATATTGTCTGGAATTCGTCATTATTGTTGTTACCAGGTAAGACATTCTTTAAATTAGATCAATAATTGTTAATTTCATATTTCACCGACGACCTCAAATATTTTAGATATTTAAATTTAGTTTTTACTCTTATTTTTACATTTTAATTATTTACCATACCTAATAATAACAATAAAAGTTAGATAAATATTACATTTAATAAGTGGAATACTAAAACAAATATTTCATTCAGAATCTATTTTTCTGCATAAATAAACCTCTCAAAAATGAATAAATAATTCGATAACCGCTATCCTTTTTTTATGGGTTTAAAAATAAATTGATTCATCCACTGTGACACTTATCGAGAATTTACTGTATAAGATTATAAATTACTTTTTAGGTTCTGTGGAATTTTGAAATAGTACAAAAATTAAAATGGTTTGCCCTACAAAATTTTGAAATTGACTGGGATTTATCTTTGGACTCATTAAAACAAGTAAATATTTTACAATTTATTATAATTCTTTGAAAGTATTTTTTTAGATGTTAAGAGTAAAGTTCGATTTAGATTCTGATTTAGCTGAGCCAATGTTCGAAGATTATCAGAGGATTTGTCAAGAAATAAATATCCCCATAATTAATCCTATTTCCGTGAAAAACGGTAAGTTCGATTGGTACCATATTTACAAATGAACTTTTACATGATTACATATTTTCTGGTGTTAGAGTTGGCTGATTGGGATTCTTATTTATTATATTTTTAAAAATCTTAATTATTAGCATTGTTTGGGTTCGATGAGAGAGGCACAAAACAAAGTGAAAATCTATAAAAATTTCAAACTCACAATAATAATTTAAAGTACAAAAATATTAATTAAAAATCTAAACAAATAAAAATGAATATTTTCCAGTAGAAACTGGTATGAGCTCAAACCAATTAGGTCGGCAAGAGGAAGCTCGGAGGAAAGTATCAAAAGTAATTTGATGACGAGATTTTAAAAATTACGAGACGAGTATAAAACGACCGGCAAATAAACAGTTGGTCGAAGAAGAAAAAGTGAATTTAGCTTAGTGCCAAGCAAATCGTTTCTAATCCAGCGTACCAGAAATTGATATCTCCCGTTGGAAGATTTATCCCTGTCCAAGATTTAGGTTGAAATTGAAAAGTGTGCAAAGTAAAAAGAGTTATTTAAAGTTGTGTATACGGAGAATGTTTCATTAAAGTGTGTAATAAAAGGAAAGTGTAAGTGTGATAATTTAGAATAAATATTATTGTGTTGGATTATTCGATTTGTTAAAATGAATTTGAAATGAAGATAAATGAGCTTTTAAAGTCATAGTGTGTATTTTACAAGAAAATTTCTGTATTTCAGTTTGATGTTAATAATTTTTTTCCAAAAAGTCAAATGGATAACTAAATCAGTGTTTCTTAACCTAAAACTCATCGCGGACCGCAAAATATATGCTTCTTTCACATGGATTAGTGATAATATAATTTTTTATTTAAAAAAATTGTAAAAGACAGCTAACTACATTAAGTAATAAATGTTTATTATTTTTATATCACTATTTATTTATTCTTTACCAATCTCACATACACATGCAGTTTCCCTTTCTCTTGACTTATATTATTTTAAGTTGTCGCTGACCGGTCAGATTAGAGCTATGAACAGGCGGTTAAGAAACACTGATTTAAATTCCCATGAAATATATTTGAATATGATTTTATATTTTATGAAGCTTTAAATTATATTTCGTATTTAGATTTTTTCAATTCGCCATTTGACACTGAAAATATATGGTAATTTGTTTTACTATTAAGAATATCTAAAATTTCATAATAAAAATAATTAATAAAATACTTAAAATGGCTGAAAGTAAACAAATAAATAAACAAATTTATCATAAATCAGTGTAAAATTAGAGGTTAAACATTTTAGTGTTTTAATTATCAACATATATAATTAAGTTTGTACATAGAATATATGACCACGTAGGTTCACATCTTTTGCTGATGTCGGCACAGTTAGCTACATAGCAAACCAAAATCCACATAACAACTGTTATAATAAATTATGTCAGTACATCACATGATTTTTCACGGGTAAAGTGAGTTTAGAAATAAAAATTTCAAAATATATTGCGAAAAGGCCACATGTTAAAAATCCTCAAAGCGATTTATTATTAGCGCCATTAATGCCTTCTTAAATTTTGTCTCGAGAAATAATTAACAGATACCAAGCATTTAGTAAAGAATAGCATATCTGAAAAGTAGGATTTGTGAGCGGTAATCTGTTGTTTCTGGTTTAAATATCTCAATTAAATTAGATCACTAGCTTTTTCTAATTATATTTATTAAAAATCTTGACTATGAATCAGTAAATGTATCGATGTTTTTTTTATATATTTACTGATTCAAAATCAAGCTTTTTAATAAATACAATGTCAATAGAAAAAAAGTCAGTGGTTAAATTTTATAAAAGTTCTTACAATTTTTTTAATTAATTTAAATTAAATAATCTAATCAGACCTTTCAACTAACTTCAACATACATGCAAAGAAAAATTATATTTATTTTTTATTAGTTTTTCAAAATTGATGAACTCAATTGACGAAGCTGAAAGTTTCATGATCACCATTGCAAAACGACTGAATATTGAAAAGTTCATTTACAATCTTACAGAGGGTAAGTTTAAAATAGTTAGAAAAAAATGAAGTAAGAATTCATTAATCTGGATCCATTCTGCATTATATTTCAGTTTCTTATTATTGTGCCAGAAATCATAAAAGTCATTGGTAATTCCTTCACATAAAATAGGAATTTCACAATATCCTGCCATTCAGGTTATTACGAATAGAATAAGTTAAAACAATCGGTTCCATCTAAAGATTTATTTAATTATTATTATCATCATTCTTGTGATCATTCTTAAATAGTAATGCATATTGCACAATAACTAACACATTGTATTGAATTACGCAATATACTCTGAGGTGCTTCACATTTGGTCTTTGGCCTCTAATGTAATATAATTACTGAATATATTCTTAAAAAACATTGGCAAGGTGGCACTTTGATGTCAAAGATTTGACTAAGAATATCGGTAAACTATCCAATATAAGTCGATCTTCGGTATAAAATATAAAATTGGTAATCATATAGAGGTACAGAATGTTTCAAAATGTATACGAAAACGCAGGTAAAACATAACCTCAAATGAGCTCATAATAATAATATAAGTGCTAAAACTGTTAGTTTTGGACGTTTTCTCGGGGCCCTTTCATATACAACAGAATTAAAAAATTTTTTATTTAAAAAATGGTATAATTTTTTTAAAATTTTAGGTTGACGTATAAATGTAAGTTATTAAAAAATTTAACTTTTAAAATTTAAATCGAGTTAATAATTGAATACAAAATTTACAACAGCTGTTTAAATGGCATACTGTTATTTGTGTTTAAATGATCACATTAATTTCGTTAATAAATTTCAAATTATGAGAAAATCACATTACTCTATTTTCACTACATCGGTAAAGAAAGAATAAATAAGACCTGTGAACAGAGACTGTTAGAGACACTTGGAGGCCCAGGTCTGACATCGTATGTGGCCCTAAATTTTTTGTTTTGTCTTTTGCTAGCACCACTTCCATAGGTCCTCTTCATGTTTTAATTACCGCCCTAGTTTATTTATTTTTATTTATTATCAATAATCAAAGCTAAACAAAAAAAATTACCCGTTTTCCCAATTTTATGTATATAGTTTAAAAAAATCCAATTATAGAGTTCAATTATTAAAAATATTAAAACACTAACAACACTTTTAACTTTAAACTTTTAACATTATAATTTAATTATAATTAAACTTTTAGCTACTAATAAACTTTTATATAATAATTTGAACTCATGTAATAGCTCAAAGCCTAATATTCTGTAATAATTTTTTCTCTAAGATTTTGAAATCATATCAGCAGTTATTTGTGCACATGCAGTAAAAAATGAAAATCTGAGGAAAAGTGAAAATTACTCCAAAAATAAGGCCTTCTATAGTTAAATTAGGTTTTATATTAATAAAACCTTTTTTGCCATACGTAAAAGTGCAAAATAAACTCGTTGATCGTTTGATGTAGTATCAAAATAGTGCTGTTTGGGGCCCGCTAAATTAAGTGACCCATGTCAAAAGACCCTACTGACCCCCCCCCCCCCCTTATAAACTACATGATTTGAATGATGAAGAAATATCAGGTAGATTTTATCAACGAGAATTTAAAAAACTATTTTTTCTTCCTTTAGCAGCTTTTGTAACATTATTCTTTGGTGGTATAACTGCAGCAGTGGGAGCAACTGCAGGAATAACTAATGCTGTTAAAAATGTTAAAGAATCACGATTAGCTAATGAATCTGGAGCTAAAATTGCAACAGAAACAAAATTTATAGAATCTTTAACACATGGCACAGTTCCTGGTTCTGGAATATTTCTTGAAACATATGATGGAAAAATTTAAGCAATCAACAAATTAAAATTATTACAAAATATTTACCTAGGATTTCTGATGATAAAATATTTAAAAAACTAGGGAAACAAGAACATGTTGAAATAGGTTCAAATGGTCAAGGTATATTTTTAAATCCTAAAAATGACTGAAGAAGTTTTACCCGTTTAGAATAACAACCTAACAAAATTTAATCATACTGAAATAATACCAAATTCATTTAGAATGTTGATTGTTGGAGATTTTGATTGTGGTAAAAGTGTTTTACTTTGAAATTCAATCTTCAAGAAAACATCGGGAAATATATCGAAATTCCACAGAAGATATGCGAAAATATAGAAAAATGATAGCGAAACCAACATTTAAAAACTGTGAAAAGTTTTCAAATGAGTTGATTGCAATAGAAATGGGGAATTATGAATATGTAATAAATGTTCATTGGATTTGCTGTCTTGGAATTGTCGAAACTCCAAATATATGACACATTATATAATATTCTTCAACCACATTTCAAAGATAGATTGTCTTTACATTTAATGAACACTGATTTCTTAAAAATTACTTGAGGTGATGAATTTAATAATATTTTTGAAGAGATTGAAAAAAAAACTGAGATGTTAAATAACTTAATAAACAACTCGAGAGAATTATAATCCTATAAGAACGAAAAGTTGAATAATCCCATAAATCTTGTTTCTATTAGATTGAAACAATATGCGATGGAATTAATAAAGAGCGAAGAAAACAAAAATAAAGGAATCAAGAAAAATGTTAGTAAAAAAGTTAAATACATGGATTTTCAAGATTCTTTGGGAAAAAAATCTAAAAACATAATAATAATGTTGAAGAATTATTAAAAACATCCATTGATAATGATGACGACAAAAGATATATTTTATCCGATGGAAAAACAACAGTTCCATTTGGTCATTATATTATAAAAACTATCTAAAATTTAGATAAACTTAATAAAAAACATGGAACTAATTTGACTGATTTAGATTTAATTAAATTTCAATAATTAAATTTCAATAAACTATGATAATTTAGAACTCGCCGGTTGAAAGTCTCCACCATTTTTTATTTTATGAATTTTATGTTTTGCTTTATGAGATTTTGAAATATTTTAATTATAAGATTTACAAAAATACATTTTTACCCGAGAATTTCTTGAGAATTATTTTAAGTATTTTCCTGAGAATTTTCCGAGAATTTTCTAGGTCTATGAATTTCCCGAAAATAATTGAGGTCTAAAATTTTTCATAGAATTTATCGAGAATTTTTCATCGAATTATTTTCTATAATTATTCATAAGTAGTATAGAAAGACCCTTTTGACCTCACACACATAATGTGCCACATTTATAACCAAACTTGATAACTGTTATTCCCAAGTATTTTTCATGACTGCCATGTTTGGTGGTTTTTTGGTCTGACTTTTTGATGGATTGATGGTTGGATGGTTTGTTGGTTTGATGGTTTATAGGATTCCCCACTTAGCTGGCTTTTTATGAAACTAGATTTTTCATAATCATAACCTTCTTGGTCATGGGTGTTGTGAGGTCAAAATGGGTATTTCCATACTACTAAGATATCTCAACAAAATTTTGCACAGCTTCTCTTTTACCCAGACCCTAAATATAGGCTACTTTCTACCCAAATTTCTTTACCCCATTGGGTTCCTTTTTTATTTATTCTGTTTTCTAAGTACCAGTAAACAGTATAATTCAGAAAACTATTAGGAGCAAAATATGTTCCTCAAGGTGGGTTTGAATAACATAATGTTCATGCTTTTTGACAGTTCCCTACACAAAAAAAGTTAGATTACACCCCGATAAAACGGGGTCTAAAGGTCAAGATAGAATACAGTGTTTGAAGCAAAAGTTGTTTATCAGGGTGGGTTTGCATAACAAAATTTTAATTTCAGTGAAGTAGGATTGCATGGGCACCGATGGAGCAAAGTGGCTTAGCTCTCAATCATTAATAAGTGAGATTCAAATGATTATGTCAGTTTTTGTACCAGAAAAATGTATAACTTTGGACTTTAATGACTACCCATAAGCTGGGTAAGATTTTCAGTGATTTCTCTTTCGTCAGGCCCAGGTTACTGAAACACTTAGACCTAAAAATAACCATTATCATCAACATGCCTTGGAGGCAAATATGTCTGAAATACAACTTTAATAATTTTCTCCATATCTGCCAATTTATGTGCTTTTTATTACTTTGTAACAGCTATAAATAGCTACTACACAGAAAACTTGAATCAATTCATAAGACAATTTTACAATAAAACTTAGATTGCCCCGGGCAACGCCGCGTACCCCAGCTATTAAACATATAAAATAAAAATATGTAACATTATTGTGTAGATAATTAAGCATACATGACAACGAATTAATTATAAGAAAACACCACTCAACATTCGTTTTACGATATATTTCGACAGTTTTTCTAACGATGACAGGAGTAGTGCTTATTAAATAATTATTGTGTAGCATAATATTTATATTTATGGAATGTTATTCTTGTTTATCCCCGGATCGCTGTGATCTTAAAAATTACTTGCAATTTCCACTTGGTGAATCATCGTTAAACCCCTTACATTTCTAATAAAGGTGCATAGGTCTTTTACTATCCAAAATTTGCAATGAATATGAATTTCATTCAACCCCGTCACTGTTACTAGCGAGTAAACTTGTCCTACTCTTCATGACGAGTGTATTTGTCAGATACAGTTAAATATTTGAACAAATTTAAATTATAAGTTTGATGATAATATTATAAAGTTTATTCCATAACCCTTGTTAATCTAGTTACACATGAACCAACAGTGACCATACCAGTTACAAGTGTCCCTAATAAAGGTATACCTTTTTTTAATTTTAATCTTTCCAATCACGGATATTTTAGAAAACTCTTTGAAACTATCAAAAAGAAAAAGTGATCAGGTTATTTTTGTTTTACTGATTAAATTACATTTAACTGTAAATTATATTAACACTTGCAGATGAATGCATTTTTGCGTGATGAATACTTTATTCGTTTGATTTAATAAAAAGGTTTCACTCAGACCGAAAAGGAGCTAAAATAATTAAGTGATGAGCAATACAAACAAAACATAAAACATTTATAGGAAACAATTTATATCCCAACTAACATTAAAACATTTTGGTGACTGTCTTGGTGACCTCGCCAAATTACGTTCGTTTGAAGTTGTAATGGCTAATTTAAATGATATTTATTAGGAAATCTTGTGAAAGTTTCGGTACAGTCGGACACTTATTTGGCTTCGCAATAATTTTAAACTTAAAATATAATAGAACAATAGATCAGAAATATCTTTCAAGTTTATAGGAGTAAGGAAGGAAGGTCTTCCATTTCTTGGGATATATTGAAGAAAACAAATCTGTTTGGA
>CAUHTR010007911.1:0-55690 GCA_959609185.1 Schmidtea polychroa
AATTGTTTTTTTACTCTTTTTATTTATTTATTTTTACTCTTTTTCTTAATTTTTTCTTGCAATTCTCATATCCTAAATGTTTTTCTTTTATTTATTTACATTAAGCTAATTTACTGTAAAAGAATTGAAAAAATATTTTATTTTTACGTAATAATATTTTTTATTATCAATAATAACATATAAAAAAATGATATATAAACTTTTTACATTTGTTATCCGAGATTTTACTGACTTTTTATTAACAAAAGAATATTAAAAGTTTTACCATTTTTTTACCTCATCAATTTTGTTTAAAAAATCCTTCCTTTAGTTGTAAATTTTTCATTTTTTATTAGATCATAATTTAACAAAAAAAGAAAATAAAATTGTCTTTAGTAAAATATATTTTTTTCATTTTTTTTGTTTTTAATTTTTAGCATTTTATTTATTTTAATTATTACAATAGAATCCAACTTGATTTTTATCGATTTACAAAATTTCCGGCCTGTTTTGAAATTGTTGTTTTAATTATTTAAATATATATTTTTAATATTTTAATTTCTAATTAATTTTAGAGTTACAGAAAAATATTGATTTATGTTAATAAATCTATGAGAAAATTAAAAATAAATAAAATAATTTAATTGCATTAAACAAAATTATGTTAGTAGTATTACAAAAAATTCAGCATCGCCTTACGCAAGGGCTAATTAACCAAGACATTTATTGTTTTGAGTTTGAAGATATTATATTTTATATTTATCACAATCCGTTAAATATTTCTTCTTGATTATGAAAATTAAAATTTTTGATTTATTTTCTATGCGCAGGAAATATTATCCGAATCATTTTCGTACGAATGTGGTGAATATGAAATAACATCCTACTTGATATTTAAATTTATTAACTATTTGAAAGTTTGTTAAGTAGTAAGTAAAATACGGAGATTTACATTTACGATTTTTCATTTCTTATACAATTGACAACAAGTACATCATGAATGTTTTAATTTATTCGTTTTTGATTTTTTTTTTAAATAAAATCCGGAATGACGCTCGTGTTGAAATTATTATCATAATTTTTTATACATTCCTCCCATTTGTCTTTTATTACCTAAAACCTCAATTGAGTGTCAAGTTAAGCGTTTTCCTTTCAGTAACAAACTTGGAATAAACGTTTTAAGGTTTCACATTTATAATTATGTTCATGTGCTTTTTGTGTGTTGTCATTATCCAGGAAACCATTGGCATTTTTTTTTAATTTATTAGAGTTGTCACATACTTTTATAAGACACATATAAAAATAAAATAATGATAAAGTATTGTAAAACATATAGTTGAAAAAAAAGGTTTTATAGTTAATTAAATTAAAAATAAATATAACTAACTAAAACAGGTTTATGAGGGCATTCTTTTCCTTATTATTTCTTCATTGTCTGAAGAGATTTTAACTATGCATTGAAACATTTTAGGTCACACAAAATACTCGATCTTAGCTAGTTAATAAGTACAAGTCAAACGTGTATTTATTTTTTACATCATAAAATTTTCATATATTATACTTCTATTCAACTGATAAACTCTTTACTATCCAACAACTTTTCATAAAAAATCCAGATTACGTTTACATCAACGTTGCCATCAGCACTTAAACAGAATTTTCCCTGCCTTCTTAGATATCTCCTTGCCCATCATGTATTTAACCGGTAAACTTTTTTAACTCATGTCTTTTTAAGTTAATAATAATAACTTTTTAATACTGTCATTTATCAATTCGTATATCAGTTTAATAGCAGACGGAACCTGCGTATAAAATAAGGATACATCAGGATGCCATTGGAATAATATTTTTTTACAAAAGTCATGTACTATAATAATAGACAATTTAGCACTGTATATGCAGTTGTTAAAAGATATAAAAGTGATTCAAACAAATTTTGACATCTTATTAAATTTCACCTTAAAAGCTTGAAAAATTTTTTTAATTTATTTAATTTATGTTTAATTATCTTTATTTTAGTATTTTATTGAATTATTTATAGAATTCTAATTTGGTTTATACTTTTAAAGTGAAATCATATTTATTTTAAATTTTTGTTTGAATTGCTTAAAATTATTTTGAATAAAGATAACCAAAATTTATAATTGGAATTTATAAAATTTATAAAATTTATAATTTCAATTATTTTCATTGCGATTATAGATCATAAAAAAAATTAATCAAACTTTTAGAAGATAAAACAAAACCTGCGTTTTAATTTGATTTTAAGGAAAATAAATAATATGCCTAATCTAGTTCACTATTGATTTAGTAAAGTTTTTATTTTTTAATAATATTTATGCACGTATCTTATTATAAATATATCGTACAATACTATTTCATCGTCATATAAATATTCATATATATATCTTTAAAACATTATTTTCATAAATTCTTGTTTTCCCTTTAAACAATAAATTTTACATCAATCGGAACTAATTTGTCTGGATTATTGTGGCTGGTATTTCATAATATTTTCTGTAATTTTTTATGTCTTTAATTTATAATCTGCAATCAAATACCGTTTTTTTGCAGTTTGAAAAAATAATGAGATATTTAAAATTTAATAATATATAATTAAAGATAATTAAAGAATTTTCCAGGTTATAAAATTATTTAATTATTTTTGAAATTTCTTTTAAATCGAGATTTATTAAAGGCATTGCGTAAGATGTATTGCTTTGTGATCTCAAATTAACAAGAAAAAAATTATAAAAATATTTAAAATTAATTATGGTTAACTATGTGGCAAAGATGACTCTCAAAATGGTGAAATTTATAAAATTTGATTGAAAAATAATTGAAATTATAAGGATTAGCAGGTAGTGAATTAAAGAATAATGCTTAATTTTTTTTTTATATTTGATTTTCAGTGCAAATAAATTCAATAATTAAATTGGATTATTATAAATTATTGACTGGATTTTAAAATGAATTTAATATATTTTTTAATGGAATATTTAAATTTATAACTCTACATTAGCTTAACTTTTATTTCATATGGTATATTGTCTATCCTTCTCGAATATGGTTTTATTTTTTATTTAAAAATTATTTTTCATTTATTGCAAAACTGAATGATTAGTAAAATCATTCTTTTCATTATTTTTTTGCCTGCCACATTTATGATTTGATTTATGTTCAGTTAAGCTTTCGACTAAAGATCAATGTTTTATATATCTAACAGAAATATCCACACCTCCGTTTTATTTGAAATTAACACTTTTATCGCAAAATACAAAAGTTAATCAGTTATAAAATTTTTTTTTTCAATCAAGCCTTGAAAAATATATCTATTTTATCAATTACTACATTTTTTTAATTAGATTTTAAATTTAAATTATTTATATATTTTTTTGAAATATTGCTTTTAGTTAAAAATATTTTTTTAATAATATTAATAACAATTTCGTAATCTGTTTACTAAATCCATAATTTTTCGCAACTTACCTGATGATAACAGTGAAACTATCCAAATATATTATGAAACTTAAGTTTCTATACTGCTTTCTAATAATTAAGTCATTACAACGTTTGTTTCATTACCATTTGACTAAAAGTATTTTTCGAAATCTAAATTTTGATAAATTAAAATACATATAAAAAGATGTACTGACAAATTATCCTCCAACAAAAAAAGATCCCAGAGAGAAATTATCTAAAATAAATTACCCCAATAAACTCTTTGAAGTTTATCTCTCATGAATGAGTCTATACTATATTATTTCCTTTTTTTGTTTAACTGTTTTGGTTAATATTTTTTATTCGATGGTCAGATGTTTTTTCTTAACAAAATTAATTTTACAAATATAAAGATTTAATGTCCTTCGACTATTCTAGTTGTAAACTAAGATTTGAAGTTTGAAAGTATTTTTTATATGTCAGTGTTGTAAATTTTATAAAAAAAGATTCCCTTAAAAGGAAGGAAATAAAACGAATAAAACAATGTATAAAGTAGCTCTGTGCTGTTCTTTTGATTCAATATTTACAGTAAAATAAGTTTTCATTTTCTTTATTTGAACCTGCCAGTCAAGTTATGAATAGCTGTGGTATAATAAAACGAAACTTAAATGGCAAAAAAAAACCTAACCTTTGAATATCATTTATTTTCTATTATTATTTCAATTTTTAAAACGATTGATTAAATTATTAATTAAAATAGACAGATATGATTGAATTAATCATAAATCATTTTTGAATACAAGAATTATTTGCATAAAAACGTTGAAATAAGAAACTTGAATAAATAAAATACACGGGCCCCGAAAAAGAAAATTATGATGTTTTCATTCCATATTTAAAAAACAAAAAATATAAATTGAACAAATTAATATATTTACTTTTATTAAAGAAGAATGTAATGTACAAATGTTATACTACTTATAACTATGTCAACTTTATTATAAGACTGTCATGCACTATTACTTTATGTCAACGATCAGCGGGGTAATTAATAACTATTGTAGATTATTTTGTGTATTTTTTGCATATGAAGAATTTTTAATCCATTAGTGTGATCTTGACATTTTAATCGAGTTAATTTCTATTTTAATAGATTTTTATTTTTATTTTATTGTTAATTTCATAATTTAATTATTATTAAATATTTAATTGACATTTAATTGTTTATAATTTTTTCAAATCAAGATACTTTACTACAGATATATTTTGATAGTACTTGATTTCTCTTATTTACCTTTGTAAAAAGTTAACGCGTCCTTATTCTTTTCCTTTATAATATAAAGAACTGAAACTGTGATTTGTTTTAAACCTTGAACAGTGTATTTTTGCTTGTTTTCAATATTTAGACAACTTTTTCAAGAAATCTTTGACAATAGATCTTTCTAACTCAAGGTAAAATTCAGCTAAAAAACCAAAGGTTTATAGATTTTTTTAATATTTTAGTCTTGGAGTTGGTGAAATTTTATTTTAGAGTTCGACTCGAGTTTTCGAAATACCTACTAAACTATTTATATATTTTTAGTTCATTTGTATTTTTGAATATCTTTTCTGGCGATCCCCCAACGATTTTATTTTATTGGATTTGTATTTGTCTCATTATTTGCCACCCGTATATATCTGTTTCCCCAAAAATAAATCAATTTTTAATTTCTATAAATTTTTTAATTTTTTTATTAATTTAGAATTTTCCTCAGCTTTGGCATTTTATCGATTAGCACATTTAAATTTCTCTCCACATCCAAATTTATTTTGCGCCATTTTCAACCAACAACCCAACTTACGTATCTGTAAGTACTTTTAGTTAAAAGATTTATACAGTGAACCTCAACTTGGATTGAGAGACACAATTAAAAAAAGAAAAAGATCGGTGGAAGCCCAAACACAAGGGCGAAGATAAAGTGAATCACAAAGGAATTGGAGAAGACATTGTCTGATCGGACAAAAAATTAAAACAAATTATTAAGTTATTTCCATCTGTCAAGTTAAGCCAGGAAAGCAACCTAGATCTTCCTGAAGGGTTTCAAGAAAACGCAATAGTTGTTGTTGCAATATTGGATTATTGTGTCATTTTAAATGTGTGTAATAAAGGTTTATATTGTCTAGAATTCGTTATTGTTGTCAACAAAGACACGCTTTGTAATCAAATCAATAATTGCTAATTTCACATTTAACCAACAGCCACAAAAATACAAAATGGATAAAAGAAAATTTTGTTGAATATACAAAATATATAAAATGACAAAAATTGAAATTGTTGAAAATTAATTAAAGATGTATAAAATAATTTTAAATTGATGGATGGTACCTAGGAGAGGCTGTAACCAAAAAACAAACTAATTAATTAATCTTATTAAATATTCAAGAAAAATCCATAAATCATTGGTGAATTTTGGAGAATGACTGAGTTTGTGGGGAAATAATCAAATGGAGAATAAAATATATACTAATATCGTATGGAAATCAGGTCTCAATAAAAGAAAGTGATAACTGTCGACTGAGGGAATTGATTTATATATGCAAGCATAGTTTTTTGTTTAGGCTTACATTTCAACGTATCTAATTCCTGTTTTTTGAACTTCGAGTTTATTAGTGGATTTAAATTATTACTTAGATGATTTCGGATCTTGGTTATGAATATTATGTCATGGGTGCATGCCACATACATTGGAATGACTGCCCGTCATCTGCGTTTTCAAGTTTCCTGATCACTATCGACTGAAGCAATTGATTATATATAAAAACAATTTTGTAGAAAATTTATTAGAATCTTGTGTGATTCAACTTTTGTGTTTTAAAGTTTAAAATTTCAGAACTTTTATACTGTTTGAATATAAAGATTTTGCTTAATCCTGCCATTATTTAGCGATTGTTGATTGATTATATATATATATAATTATAGATATATGAATAATATATATATATATATAATATATATATATATATAATATATATATATATATATATATATATATATATATTATATATATATATAGATATATATATATATATATATATCTATATATATATTATATATATATATATATATATATATATATATATATATATATATATAGTATATTTATATATATTATATATATATAGATATATATATATATATATATATATATATATAGAGAGAGAGAGAGAGAGAGTGAGATATATCCTGATGAAAGCGTTCTCCCTAGTCCTTCTGAGTATGCTTCTATGTTTTTCTTGAATTTATTGAGACAGATATTCAAGATATGGACTTTGAAAGACATCCTTCACCATAGAGTCCACCAGCTTCAAATGGTTTAAAGCCATGTTCTTTTCCATGGAGCATTGACTCCTGTAACAAACCTGTTATTTATTATTATGGAAAACCGATAAATAATGAAATATCAATGTCCTGTCTAAAAATCAAAGTCTGGGTGAAAGATACCATTTTTAATAAATTTGAGATTCATGTAACCAGAAAATAGTGGTTATTTCCCAGACACAATGTGCTATTGTTGTTTTTAACTGAACACGAGGAAGCCAGATCGAGACATGATTCCTATCGACAAATTATTAACATCCCAAAAATATAATAAAACTGATTAGAAGAGATAGCGGTATGAAAGGTACATAATGTCACACTGCATATTTTGGCAGATATATGTTTTACCATTTGTTAATTTATCCCTAACTGATTAACGTCCCACGTAAATTGCTATGCTTTTACATCTATAAGCTTTGTTAAAATCTTCTTCGGTCATGTCAATTGAAAGGTCGTTTATGTTGGGTACACGGAAAGATTACAAGGTGACTTATGAAAATTAAATTGGCTTTACTTTCGTCACTAATTCTTTTGTTAGGTTTTAACGACCTAGAAATGGTGGTAGGCATAAATTAGCTCACAATTTTATTAAGCTCTTAATTTTTATCATTGATTCTAAGCTTTTTAGTCTTTCCACACTGTTATAGGGGAAATGAGATGTCAACGAGAAGAAACTTATTTTTAATAGGGATAAGGTTTGAAACATATTTGGGGTTGATAAAAACTCATATAAGTCTACATTTTGTGTTTCATTGATAGATTCAATAATAAAAATTTAAAAGTAATATTCAAACAAAATATACTCAACCATTTAATCATAGAATATACTTTAATATATTTCTAATATATTTCTAATATATATTTTTAATATATTTCAAATTCTCATTATTTTATCTTTTTATCTCATATTATCATTTTATAATATTATTTCGAAATAATTTCTAAGTTAAAATAGTTTCATTTATAGGATAACCTTCACGGATATTTATACTTAGTGTACATTTATATTCCAGTAACGCCGCCCCCCCATCAATACATGAGTAAATCTTAGTTTGTTGAATCTTCTCATTTTAATTGATAAATAATTATTATTCATATCTTGTAAATTAATTGAAATTATATATATTTTATTTTAAACAACTAATAATTTGTTTTATTCGATTGATAATTTAAAGATTTTGACATTAAAATCTCAAAGATAATCATTATAATTATTAGAAATAATTGCAAAATAATAAAACAAATATTGAAATTTTATAATATTTTTTTACATAATAGAAATTAATTACATTCTGTTTTCATTTTTGATTACTTTGAAATTCTAATTATCTTTGATAGCCATAATAAAAACGAGAATAAAACTAGAGAAGGAAATCGAAACCATAAATGTTTCTTTTATTAATTAAAACATCAAACTGAAGCGAAGATATTTTTTTCATTTTTATTTCTTAATTAGGAAATAATATATTTTTATTATAGAACTTTTTATTATATTATTCTTTCATGTTATAAATATACTTAAAATATAGTTTTTTGTTTTAATTTTAAGTAAAAGATTTTCAATGAAATCATTAAGTGTATTTTAAACAACAATATTTGCAATATTTTACTGCATTAAATTTTTAATAGAGACATTTTTCAATAAAATAAGATATTTGAATGCCCTCCTAAGTTGATTTCAATTCACCGGATGTTACAAAAAAATGTTACTCACAAACTCACAAATTTTTATCAATTATTGGAGGTTTTGGTAATGCATTAGTGGTATTTTAATGAAATAAATTTGATTTTTGATTTTTCTCAATGGCTATCTTATCTTAACAACATTTTTAAAGTATGTAGGTTTTAAAGGATTGAATTACATAATCGGTACCTACTCACTGAGAGCTTAAAAATGATATCAATTCGTAATTTTTAACGATTATGTAACAACTGCATAATTTTATACTTTAATCATCGTTATAAATTAAAAATGAAAATATGTTCATGATCCTCATGATCTTCTATAACTATTCTTGTAATCCATTGTTTCACCTAAATTGCAAAACTTGAAATAGTCAATGGCTGACTGTCAAAGAAAAATTTAAATTAAATTAAAGTTTAAATAAAATAAATAGTTAAACATACATGGCAATGATTTAATTATAAGATAACGCCAATCAAACATTCCTTTCACGATATATTTCGACAGTTTTCCTGTCATCATCAGATGGCATATAATAACTATACAAATTAAGGATTTTAAACAAATTTATTAATTATATATCAAAAAAATATTTTTTATGTAATAAAAACATTTAATTATTTTTAAAAAATTATAATTAAATTAATATATTATTTTTTTAAATTTTAGCATTCAAAATTTAATTTAAAAATTTTATTAATTATTTAATTTAATACAACAAACAATACATACAATATACAAAAAAAATTAATTATAATTTTTTAAAAATAATTAAATGTTTTTATTAAATAAAAAATATTTTTTTATATATAATTAATAAATTTGTTTAAAATTCTTAATTTAATTAGTTATTATATCCCACCTGATGATGACAGGAAAACTGTCGAAATATATCGTGAAAAGAATATTTGATTGTCGTTATCTTATAATTTAAATAAGATGATAATTTTTAGTTTTTATCAAATTTTTATTGCTTAAATTATTTGGGTAAATTTATCGGGATCTTTTAATTCTTGACATCCTTAATAAGTGAAAGCCACTGTAAAATATAAAAAAAAATTTAGAATGTATCCAGAAAATTTTGTTACAAAAATTTTTTTTATCGTGATACGATTGAATAAAATAAAATAAAAAATTAAAATTTATATTTTGTTTCATTTCAGTAACAATAAAAAAACAAATGATAAACAATTTCATAAATTTTATTGTCTTAATTAAGTCATAAAAAATGAAATTTCGTAATTTACAATGCAGTTTTTATGAGAGAACTTTATTTTTTTTAGAATTTTTCATTCTCTATTTATATGAGTTAATAAGGACAAGTCCAAAAATTTAAATAATTTATTTGGTCTTCTTAATTGTGGTAATATAAAATGAAAATGAGTTGCCACTAAAGGGCTAAATATGGTAAACAGTTTGGCTCAGTGAAGTAATGGAGTGTAAATAATAAAAAAGACAATATTTTTTCATAATATTTTCTCACTTTTAAATTCAATCCCACATAACTCGTTTGAAACATTTTCTATTTTATAAGCACAAAATATCAAGCTCAAGCATTACAAGAATATAATAAAATGCAAATAATTAACAATTTTAAAACAAATTTCCGCAAACGGAATATTTTCATTATTTATTTCGAATTGTTTGCATAAATTTATGAATTTTTTTTCCAAAAAGTGTTTCTTAGTAAATCTTATATTTCTGCCACCATAAAATCTATAAATATCTGTAAAAATACTACATAATTTAAAAAATAGCACAAAAATAAACTAATCGATTTAAAGCAATAAAAAATTAGCAACAATGTATCGGAATTGTGTATAATTTACAAATAAATATATTTAATTCTAGTATTTTTGTAAAATGATCTAATTTAATGTTTATTCAAAACTGTCTCAAACAACTGAAATTCTACCTTTTGAGTTGCATTTTATAATAATAATAATAATAATAATAATAATAATAATAATAATAATAATAATAATAATAATAATAATAATAATAATAATAATAATAATAATAATAATAATAATAATAATAATAATAATAATAATAATAATAATAATAATAATAATAATAATAATAATAATAATAATAATAATAATAATAATAATAATAATAATAATAATAATAATAATAATAATAATAATAATAATAATAATAATAATAATAATAATAATAATAATAATAATAATAATAATAATAATAATAATAATAATTCTCAAAATCCTTAAACTAATTGCAAAATTAAAATTTGAAAGTCAATATTTAACATAAAATATTTCTAGACTGAAAACTTGCATTATTTTCTACTTCTAACATGTTTGTCAAAATTCAGGTTTTAACAAGATATTGTTAATTTATATGATTTTGTCCATTGATGCGAAACTATGTGAATAAATTAAGATATGTTTCTATTAAATGTCTAGAATGTGCTTTTACTAAATATTATAATAAGGCGAACGATTTATATACAAATTATAATGTAATTATTTCATTTTATTGATAATTAGGTTATAATTTAACAAAGACATAAAATTCAAGAAGTATATGCTGAATATAATTAGGAAAAAACTTTACACAAAATGCTATTATTATAAATTAACACAATTTAATTGATTTATTTATTTTATTTATTCATTATTTGCAATTAAAACAAAATAATTTATTATTTTTAATTGAAAAATTTTTGCATAATAGAATTTTCAAATTGAAATCTTTTTACGCGACTATGAATAATTTCTGCCAAATTCTCGGCTTATTAACCCTCATTTTCAAACAAAATTAATTGTTTTACTTAATTCTCATCTCAATGAGAGAGATTTGAACTTATTCATTTTCAAAGATATTTTTAAAAAGTACTTTTAATTTTATAAATGACTATAATAATTATATTTAACACGTTGACCGTCGCAATACTAAAGACAAATGTATTGTGCATTGTATACGATTCGCACGGCGTTCAACGTTAAAAATAATTGTATTATAATAATAATAATAATAATAATAATAATAATAATAATAATAATAATAATAATAATAATAATAATAATAATAATAATAATAATAATAATAATAATAATAATAATAATAATAATAAGAAGAAGAAGAAGAAGAAGAAGAAGAAGAAGAAGAAGAAGAATATTAATAATAATAATATATTTATTATTATTATTAAGTAATAATTTTGAATATTTATTTTATTTTTGATTACATTTCACTTTATTAAAATTTTAAACATCTGGTTTTGGCTGTCTTTTATTTTCATTAAATTAACCCAAATTTTCAAGTGAAAATGATTTCTAAATATCTTGGGAAACACATGCTATTTTAATGAAGTATTCACGTTATAGCATAAAATCCATATAATATTAATAAAAATAATAATGAAGTAAATATTAAAATGAACTTTTGGCGGCATTAAAGTTAAAGTTTTATCCTATTATTTACTTATTTGAAATATATCCTACTACCAAGAAACCATAATTTAATAATAATAATTATTATTTTATAAAACAATTAAATTATAATTTAAGCATTTTGCTGCAAATAATATATTTAATACAAATGAAAAAATTCTCGACTATAAGATAGTTTTTTTCAATTTTGAAAATTGACAAGGGCTATCTTATAGTCGAAAATTTTTTCATTTGTATTAAATATATTATTCGCAGCCCAAGGCTTAAATTATCATTTAATTGTTTTAAAATATAATTTATGTCGCTACCAATGAATCATCACTTTATTATTATTATTATTATTATTATTATTATTATTATTATTATTATTATTAGCTACCATACACTTGGTGTTTAAAATATCAATAAATTTTCAAATAATTTATTTAAATCAATACAGATCTTTTTTTCTATTATTTGGAAGTTTTAAAAATAAAAATTAATATTTTTAGAAGGGCAGATTTCATTGGTTATACATTTCATTCACATTCTCATGCCAAATTTATTATTTATAAATTTATAAAACAATCGAGATTTTACATTTTAAATGTGAATTTGAAAATACTATTTTAAAAATATTTTACATAATTAGTAATAATAATAATAATAATAATAATAATAATAATAATAATAATAATAATAATAATAATAATAATAATAATAATAATAATAATAATAATAATAATAATAATAATAATAATAATAATAATAATAATAATAATAATTTCATTTATATTTTAAAAATAAAGTTGATTAACTTTGTCAAATAAAAGTCAAATAAAATAGAATTGACAGGTTCCTTCAGGTTGCAAGTGTGAAATATTTGAATAATTGTATTGAAGCGTGAGACATACAATGAATCAAATTCATATTGCACCTCTACACAACTTAAACTCAATAAAATTAAGTCGGCAAAAAGTGTGGAAAGAAAAAAAAATTGTTATTTCAATTGGAAATATTGATTGAAATTTTTTTTTTCAAATAGACTTCTATGGAAAAATCTGAAACCGTTTGGCTCTGTTCGATCTTTTGGGAATTTCAGAGTTATTAAGAAATTCACAGCCAAATGTGTTGTTGGGAATATTTTTTTAATTTTCCAATGCCTAATGCGACATTGAAAAATTAACAAAAAGTATTAATTTGGCATTTTTTATTATCGTTTTGAAATGTTTGCAAATTTTATTATTATGCTTTCTAAATTACTAAACCAGACATTATTTATTTTGCTTTTATAAATTTTTATTATTATTACTATTGTTATTATTATTATTATAACCAATATTATTCTTCTTATTATTATTATTATTATAAATATTTTTATAATTATAATAATTATTATTTTTATTATTAATTAATTAATTAATTAAAAAATATATTTAAAACTAACTGCAGTCATTATTGCTGAAACCACATTTTGGTGTATCTAAAGGTGGCCGATTGTTGACATTGACCCAATCTATTTGAACATTTGGAACGGGAGAAAATTTTTTATCTCTGCCATTCACAATTGCAACTACTTGAAATGATTCCGTTTTTGGATCCATATCTAATAAAGAATAATCCGCGTTTCTGTCTCCATTGCCATCAATGTGGACGTTTCCAGAGATTCCTGAAATTTAGAAATATTAAAATAACATTATTTCAACTGAACCCACCATCGATGGATTTGTTTTTCATTTGTTCTGTGATATTATCGCCATCGCTGACGTTTTTATCAAGACAATCATTCAAGGCATGGGCGTATATTAGCACTGAATCATGGAACGCTACAACGAATCTTGAAACATCTTGATTTCTTAATGATTGGGACTTTCGTTTAACTTCTTCCGAAAATCTTTTGAAATTTTTGCTTTCTGGCAATGTTAGAGTGATTATTAATAGAGATCTGTAGGCTTTTTTGAGAATTTCATTGTCCTGTTTTGAATCGAGGGGTGAGTACCATGGTTTTTGTGATTGTGATCTGGAAAAAATAAAAGCTTGATAAACCTTTAATAACATATTTTCAAGTCATTTTTCATTCTACACAAAGATCTTTGTTGAATTAAAATATCTTTTTTATAACAGCTTTAACATTATCATATAAGAAAAATTTTATATTGAAATAAATAATGTGGTAACAGTAAGTAAAACCTTCCCATTTTAACTACTAAACTTTTGACGTGTAATTTTTGTAGTATAACATCCCGGATTATCTCTGTTTGTGACTGATGAAAGTTTAAGATAAATTTGTTTGTCTAAATGATACAATTGTTGAAGATAAAGATCGTTTCCCATAAATAATATGAAAGAATTGAACTTTTACTCCATAGATATGTAACTTTTGTACACTAATTTGAATCGGTTACTTTGAAAACCTTGTTTTTTATGTTTAGGATTATCAAAGAGTACAAGTCGCTTGAAGATAATGAAAAACAATAACCTGTACCAGTTTATTCACAAATTCAGAATATTGTCGAACCATGTCTCTATTTACGTCTGATGGGTGACGATTTCTTAGAATATCTTTTAAAAACATACTCCTTTTTGAAACCCTGAAATCCATCACTAAATATTTTTTACATTCAGCGAAAGGGACATTTATTTTACTTATTTTATGTCTTTTCAAGGTAAATTAAATATAATGATTGACGTTTAAAACAAAAATAACGTGTTTTGCTAAAAATAAAAGACGACAAGAATATTACTCCTATTGCGTAATAATTCATAAAAATAAACGATTTTGATTAGTTTAAAACCTCAGATAAATGTAAATATTATTTTTTTCATGTTTGAAATTATTTATTTATTTTTTCTTATTTCATTGAATTTAATTAATAAAAAAAATTAATTTTTCGTCATCATTAATTGAGATCAATAAAAAATAATTTTATCGGGAGATTTTATCTAGTCGATTGATAAAGAAAATGAAAAGACAAAACAATAAATTTATTCACAATGTTCGGATTAATCAGAGATATAAATTCAAATAAATGTCACCTAGTTGAAATTAAAACAAACTTTGAATATTAATTGCAATCATACCGATGCAGTTTAATTACAGCTTGGAAATATATTTGGAAATATTTAATATTTTTTTGTGGAGAAAGATGCGATTAAATTTCCATTTAGATATTGTTTTGTAGTAAATTTCTGAACGTGCTTGTTTGATTAATTATAACAATGAACTTTATAAATCGGATATTAAAGATCCAATTAATTTTTTTTGTTTAAATAAACCTATGAAAAAATTATTAAATATTTAAAATAATTAACATTATCATTATTTTTATACAAAAACTTTGACAAATAATATCATTTAAATTGTAGAATTTATTTTGGAGTTTTTTAAATAGTTAAAAGCTTTGTAAATAAATCAGATTTGAGTCTTGGAGTGATAATAATAATTAAAAACCATTTAAAACCAAAATATAATTGTATTTTAATTTTTACTCCTTGAAGTTTCTAACTTTGTATTTACTTAAATTTAATCTAATTATAATTTTTTAATTTAAAAAAAATTAAAATTATTTTAAAAGCATTTTTAAAAATCCCACAAATTTTACATGAAAGTCAGCAGCAGATCTGACTGGAGATTTCACTGATCCATTACAATTTATTAAAAGTTTATTCAAATCAAATTTTATCCCCATAAATTTATTTCATTTACACGATAAAACAAAAACAAAAAACCAAATTTAGAAAATAACAAAATCTTTCAAAATATTATATTAAAAAAATGAATGAAATTTATTAATATCAATTAACAAATTACCCGTATGTTAATATCTTTTAATTGACCTTGAAAATTAAAAACTATTGTCTAAAGTGTGAATTATCATAAAATGTAATAACACGAAATAATTAATATAAATGTTTAGAAGTCAACAAACAAACAAATTATAAAACTTTCGCCAGATAACATTTTTATAGTTTTTTTTTTAAATTTCACTTGTATTTTAAAAACATTTTATGCTGTTTTTTATAATTTTAATTTTTAATATTCTGAACTCTTAGTTAAAAAAAGTTTCACTAATTCAGCAGTCATACTTTCACAAATTCCACAAGTTCTGTTCGAGTGATTTTCCTGGAAAAATTATTATATGTGATTTTGATTCTTGATTTTTTTATTTAAAGATAATTCAAGTTCACCGAAGCGCACTTGTATGTGAATTCAGATATTCTTAATATTATAGTGAGATGATCACCGGTGGGTCACGTCGCACGCAACGTGTTAATCAATCAAAGTTATTCTGTTGACCAAAGGTCTGTGATTAAGTTGCTGATTATCATTATGTTTTAATTATAATACACTACTTAATTTTCAAATAATTTCATCATTTTTATAATAGACAGAAAATAAATTTTTAATATTTTATTTTTTGTATGTTTAACCACAAAATTTCATCTCTCAAATTTATATCAATTTATTATTTTGGCAACTCATAAAATTACAAATTTAAATCAAAATTTAAAGTTCAAAAGAAATTATATTTTCATTTATCCCTATATTTTTATTAAAAATTATTTTTTAGTTTTCATTATAAATTAACATTTTTAATTGTTTGATATTTCGATTTCAATTTCTGTATAATTTATGATTTACTATTTTTGTTAATTAAGAGAAATAAAAATTGTTTTACTAATTGTTATCTTGGTGATAATTATAATCAGAGGTCAAGTAATATTAAAATGTAATAAAAATATTTCAATTCGAGTAATAATGTTAAAACAAAGGATTGTTTTTCTATCTATTGTCAAAAAAGATTCTGGTATAAAAAATGTCGATGGCATTCAATGTATTTATAAAGGCAGACTAGATTCGAGATTATTTGGCTCCTATCGGTACCATGTAAGAAACTCGACTCCACAAGGCAACATCAATATCACAAATCTTTTGTAACGCTCTTTTAAACGTCATCGAGTTAATAAAAGTAATATTACTTGAGAAATGAAAATTTGTAGTTATACCAAAAACATTTATTCAATTCTAAAAAATATAATTGGCGTCCTTTAGAATTCAAATAAATATTTTTATGATTTATGTTGAATAAAGGTATTCTTGGCGCTATACGAGATTGGTTGGGAATCATCATCACCTATTGAAAATGCTTTTTCCCCCTAATAATAAATTAAATTAAATAATCCGACAGACTTGATTGGAACTCTTAGCGTTATAAGAATAGAAATATGAGATCTCATTTCTCGACGGTGGAGGAATTCTTTTGGTATTTAATTCAATTTTACTCATTAATTATATGTTAATAGTGATTGTTATTTTTGTTGGTTATTGTCTAGAAAATTAATCTCTGTAAATAAAGTTTGAAATAGTTTTAAAGAATTTTACATAAACACTTTTCTGTTGCTAAACAAACAAAATATTTTGCAATAATGTAATTTCAAAATTAAAAATTATATATTTTCTTATATATATGTATATATACTTTTCGGGAAGGAATAATCTTCTTAAGTGAAGAATGAGTGTAGTATCAAGAAAAAACAGGTCTAAATGTGTAAATTTTGACAAAATACCAAGGATATTTAACAGTTTCATTTTTTATACATTCATTAAGTCAATATTCGTAAAATTTAGATGACATTCACAACTTTATAAAAGAAAAAATATTTTTTTTGTTTTAATTAACTCACTTAAAATTGCCAACTGTCGTTAATATCAAATAACTCACAAAACAACAAATTATTTTTTCAACTTTATTTTCAACATTTTACTTTTAATCTAATTCCATTAACAATCAGAGCGTTAACAAATGTGGGAAAGCGCCAATAGAGGATTTGCGAATTATATATTCTAATTACTTTGATTTGTTTCTATGCAAGAAAATCTACAAATCATTGCTTTTATATATAGAAATCTTTTATAGAAATTGAAAACTTTATCTGACAGAATCAACATTTATTCATTGCAAATAAAAGTGTCTGAATGGAGTTTTCTATAAATTCCCTTATCAGTGGTTTTCATTATCAATTCCCAATGAATTAGAACAATTTACATGAATTTAATTCCATATCGGAAATTTTTCATATTTATTTATATTTAATTAAAGTGGACAAAATATTATTTAATTGAAGCGAAATAGTTGGCACTTTATCTTCCATTATATTTCTGCAGTTTTATACATGCACAAGAAAATCAAGGCCACATATGTGTGCATGTCTAAAACTGCAGAAATATTCTACATATAGTTATGAACTATAAAAAGTTGTTGTTAGCACTTTTCCAAGGAAAAATACATTTTATTTTTCACAGAAGATTGGAATAATTCCGCATGCACAAGGAAAACATTGTAGACAAAAAATCTGCATATATTGAACAATTTTAAAAAAAACAAGTCACGAAATTTACATTAAATAACAAAACAATGGATGAATATAATTATGACAAAACCTGCTACACTTTTCTTTCTTATTTATTCACGTCATTTAGCCTTCTAAGAGGTTCTAGGGCTGAGAGATGGGTTTTTATAAATGTTTTTACGTATGGTGTCGGATTGTATTTGCTTAAAGTTTTTCTATTTAAACAGATTGTCATTAAATCCGAAATATGTTATATACAATTTAAGAATTGTGGAAATATTGTTCATTCCGAGCTGCTAATAACGATGGTTGACATAATAATTTTATCTCTTTCCATTACGAGGAATTTTGTTATGAAGTTTTTGTGTTAAACTATTTCGACAAAATCCCGAAAATCATTTACTTTAATGTCATGTCATTAAGAAATTTAATATTTACATTCTTCACTTTTTTCTCTTGTTATGGGCAAATTACTACTTCCATGTTCTATGTTTCGAGATAACAAACATTAAAAAGTGTTTTTCATTCTTCTTACCTTTTATCATCTAACCTTCGAATTCCTTTAATTTTAATATGGAATTAATTGTCGGCTCATACCAGCACTCAAAGTATTTTAAATTATTAAATGTGTTGATTGTTCGCATGATTAAGGAGTTGGCTTTTATAATATTTGCTACTTTGTAGAGCTTCTGAGAGGTAGGATAATTCTTGTAGAATGTAAGTCTTTTAAAAATGCTAATTTCAAACCTTTTTCCCTCGATGAAAAATCTCTACATAAAACTGGTTAATTTCCTGCACAGCAAGAATAATTCATAAACTAAATGATTCCCAAACACACGACCAATTTTGCATATTTTGATACCAAAATCTTTACTAATCGCATATAATTTTCGGTGATATTTAGAAGATTGTTAATAAAAATTATGCACAATAGAATCCTTACTTTTTAAAAAAAATAAGAAATATTATATCGCAAAAATATTGTTATATTAAATAACAAACTTCTTTACATACTATTGGGTTATTGGGTTGGTGACAATATTTGTAAATTCAAACTTTGACTCTGACTCCAAAGCGTGTTTTATTAATTCATAAATTAACAATCCCAAACACGATAAGCTTTATTAATATTCACAATAGATTGTACAAGTTGTGATTACAACCAACTAACTTAAACCAATTAATCGCACCGAGGTTATTGAGACACTACGTAAAGAAAAGCCCTTCTCATATAATTTCTGTAACAATATAATCATATAATAATCATATAATTTCTATTTGCTTTGACCACAAGTTTATTTACTCCACTTCCACCTTATATTCAATTCTACAAAAGATTCTCGTCACTCTCCCAATCAATTATTTATTATCAACAGTTCTCTTCTGTCACTCTGGGTTTACTCTGTTTTTTACTCGGTTTAATTCTCCTTTTAATTACTCATTTTTATTCTCCCTTTGATTCTCCTTTAACTCTCTTGTTAATTTTCCCTTTAATTCTAACTCTTTAACTATCTTCTGTGTTTCTAACTTTTGTGTCTTCCTTTTATAGCTTGTTCCATTTGCGGTACTTGAGATAATTTTGTTTTCCATTTTCTTTTTCCTCTGTATTCCCCGCTACTTTAGCCTTATCTCTGACAGATGTCGAGATATGTCCTGTCTTTTCCTTTTCGTGTTGTGCCTACTTTTCCTGCCATTTCGCTATCTTTGACAAGCTGTTAGGATACGGCTTTCCCCATTCACATTTTTTTTGAAAAAACGATGCTATTTTTGTTGTTCCAGAAATCCGGTAAATAATTTTCTTTTTCTTTCTCAAATACAGTCGCGTTATGTTTCAAGTTAAATAGAGGAGACAAGTGTAGATTGGGTTATTGGGATGTGTTATCATTTTAAACTTCTTTTTTCTTTTACAAAAGGTGTTAATAAATCTGACTATTTCAAAAATTTCTAATGTGTAAATTTTTATAATACAATTGTAAACTAAAAGATTTCCTAAACAATTTTGTGTAAATACCGTTTGTCATTTATAAAATTTATTATATATATATATTATAATAAATATGTATATTAAATATGTATATTAAAATACCTTAAGAAGTAAATTTTCTTTCAGACGTTTCATTATTTACAATCAAGGTTTTCTGAGCTGTAATACAATTTAGTCCTAAAATCTTTTTCAAAGTATTTTTTAACATTTATTAGAGACAAAAGAATTATAAACTATTGCTCGAGGCAATTTTTATCTATATTTTGTAGTAAAACCATCTTTATAATTTTTAGAATATTATTTTAGTAAAAATGTGGTTAATTATAAAAATATTATTATTATTATTATTATTATTATTATTATTATTATTATTATTATTATTATTATTATTATTATTATTATTATTATTATTATTATTATTATTATTATTATTATTATTATTATTATTATTATTATTATTATTATTATTATTATTATTATTATTATTATATACCTAACTTATTTAATTTAATTTTCTTGAAAATATATAAATTAAAAATTTATTTAATAATAAATAATTTATTTAAATTTTGATTATGTTAAGTATTCTAGTATTTACTGTTGATAAGCAGCTCAAGATCACAGCTTATCTCTCCCTGTCAATAATGGATAATTTATTATCCCCTCACTTGTACAGTGCAGAACTAATAGAAGAAAATTGTTAGATTTCTTTATTAATTAATGAAAAACTGTATAAGTAAAAGTAAAATGAATTATGATTTATATTTCTAAATCTTAAATTTATAATATTCACATGATTTATGCAATATATTTTAATCATATCTATGGGAATATTTGAGGTCGGAATTTACAGTATGAATTTATTTACGAAACCTATTATTAGTTCATAAGTTTTTTGTTTTTTATAAAATTATAACTTAAACTAAATTTTTAAATAAACTGCGTTGGTTTGATTAAAATTAATGTTTCTCTTACGTGCATAAGCATATTAGACATAATAATATAATAGATAAATATTAGTAAGTTTTCTTTATAGTATATAAAGTAATGCAATATATTATACATAATATTTAATATTATTTATTATTTATCAGAACTTTTCAACTTAATGCAGCGCTTCTCAACCTTACTGTTATTGCAACCATGTTTACCAACGTAAATATTCTCGACCCCCCTTCTTTTTGATCTATCGAAAATTATAGTGTCATAATGAGAAGTTAAATGTCTTGAATCTTCAACTTCAAGGAACAAATATATATATATATATATATATATATATATATATATATATATATATATATATTGGAAACATATGATAAAGTCAATGCTTTGTGTAAATATTTGTTGAAGAAATATTTCTAGTAAGTTAGGAGTGGGTTAGGGACCCATATCACAATGTTCCACAAGGTCTCTCAACTTCTGAAGAGGAAACTTTTATTGATTTTACAACAAACAGTGAAATCAAAGGACAATTTAATAAGAAATTGATTTTTGAATTTTGGGCTGGTTTGGATGACGAGTTTGAGACATTAAAACGAAGAGCTTTGCAAATACTTTTACCGTTTTCAACATCTTATCTTTGCGACATCGGATTTTCTGTGGTGGATTCGTTGAAAACAAAATACAGATCACAGCTAAATATAGACAAAGAACTTAGGGTATCCATATGTGGTATTACTCCTTCATTTTAAAAAATTTGCAATGAGAAACAGACTCAAGGAAGTCATTAATTAATAACATAACATATTTAACTGGTATTTGTTTCATACTAATAAACAATAATAATAATAATAATAATAATAATAAATTATTTATTGGTAATATGTAATTATAAACTGTATTCTTATTTATATATATATATATATATATATATATATATATATATATATATATATATATATATATATATATATATATATATATATATATATATATATATATATATATTTAACCTTCAACAAAGTTTTAATTTTGTTTTAAATATACTCGCGCCTCCCAAGGTGGGTGCGCCACACAGGTTGAGAATCGCTGACTTAAAGCAACTTTGCCGCCATAAAATTCTAAATATCAACTGAAAATAATTTTATTGAGATATTTTTGGAATAATTTGATATTGTACTAGAAGATTAATGCAGACCGTTATATTGAAGGACATTTGTTTTGACATTAGATGTTCACAGTTGACGAAAGGTTTAAAGTCGAATGAATCTGGAAGAGAAAGGTTTTGATTTCAAATGTAATTTATGAAATAGAAGTATATCGAAAAAAATTGTTATTTAAAAAATATTTGGATTTATGAAAAAGCAATAAGGAATAACATGAAATTGTCAAGGATTTCCTGAATTTAGTTTTTGTTAAATTAATTTCTTATGAATATATTTCATTTCGTGTTAGCTGCACGAATTTAAGTTTGATTGGAACATATTTTTCTTCCGAAGAATGTGAAATCTATTAAAACCTTTAAAGTCTAATTATTATTATTATTATTATTATTATTATTATTATTATTATTATTATTATTATTATTATTATTATTATTATTATTATTATTATTATTATTATTATTATTATTATTATTATTATTATTATTATTATTATTATTATTATTATTATTATTATTATTATTATTATTATTATTATTATTATTATTATTATTATTATTATTATTAGTTCTTTCATGAGAATATTGCAGACATAAAAATGATGTCTACCTTATTCACCTTGCAATTTAAGACTATTCAGAATTTTATAAAGAAAAACAAACATATTTTGCAGGAAAATATGTTTTTAGATTAAACTTTCCTTTTATATGGCATTAGAAGGAATGCTTCATATAATTATTACGACTCGATTAATATTCATATAAAATTTAATCTTACAAGTCAAAGCAATTACATTTCAAATATTATAATTTCAGCTACTTATTTTGAGATTTGTATAGATTAGATGGAGATAATTTAGCATTAATTGCTATTTCCAATAAAATATTTTTATTATAGTTCTTTCATTATTCGCCGGAATGGCGACTTATTTTGCCTTGTTAATTCAGTGAGCAACACGAGATTATATCTTATATGTCTTATTTATTGGCATTGTCGGAATAAATTGTTTTGCATATTTATTATATGAAGCGAAATAAATATCTAATTCAAATAAATAACTATTTAACCCATGAACGACAGTGTTTATTCATAAAATGACATTGCGATCTAAATTTTAAGTCCAAATATTTCATTTTGTGAATAAATATTGCAGATTATTGGTTAAATAGTTATTTATTTGACATATATATTACTATTCTTATACGATGTTTTGTAATTGCCGTTTATGTTTGACTGTTTCTCTTCATAAAAAATAAGAAAACATAGAGTGGGATCTTCAGTTGTCTCAAAACAGATATTACCGATGACTCAGTTGAGCTGAGCAACTACATGACATAAATTCTACATAATATAACCTAAATTATTGTCATTATTATTATTATAAATAATATGACGATATAATTTTAAAATCGAATTATGAATGAAGAAATTATTATTAGCCACAGAACTTCTGGTATTAATTAGATCCATTTAAAATCAATATTTCGAGTACAACGTTTTATTATTTAATCACGATTAGTATTTAAACAAGTTTCTATAAAAATAATTAATGCATAAGTAAGGATTTCCACATACAGACAACATTCAATAATAATTTTAATTATATTTTAGAATACCTCACATTCCTCTTGTTTAAAAGCTTTCAGACACTCAATGTTTCTAATTAAAGTACTTCCATTTTCAATTTTTATTTCATAACACCCCTCGTGGAGCTTCTTAATAATCTTCCCTGGCCCCTATATTTATTTTGATTTTTATTGCGAGATTACATTTTAACCATAGCAAATAACCAAATTCGCGATTTATTATTTGGTTGACTTTTTTATTCATGGTGTTTCTGAAATTAATTCACTATAAATATTTTTCCCAAACACCATTCCAGCTGGAGTTTT
The DNA here is from genome assembly GCA_959609185.1 of Schmidtea polychroa. Lineage (NCBI taxonomy): Eukaryota > Metazoa > Platyhelminthes > Tricladida > Dugesiidae > Schmidtea > Schmidtea polychroa. Next base: position 24,190 of record CAUHTR010007911.1, read on the forward strand.
CTTAATAGTTTTTGGAACGTTGAATTCATAATAAATTGCACCTCTGGAAGAACTTCAACCAATGATTAATGCTTTTTGTCCTGTAGTGTTATCTGTTTTGCATCTCTATTAGTATGGAATTTTCTCTCAATCGTGTCTTCTGCAAATCCCCTTACTATTTTTTATTCAAATGACTTGCCTTTGTCACAATAAATTATCCTTGGGGCTTTAAATTTCGTTAATCTTCTTTGAGTATTTGAGTCACTGTCGTCTTATCTTGTGTTTAAACCGCATGTAGGGAAATAAATTTACTGTGATGGCCAATGATAACAAAAACGTATCTTTCACCTCTTATTCCTGGTTGTAATCTAAATTCTGTTGAATAAATTGAAATCACTTGTACACATTATTTTTTTAATTCTTGTGTATCAAACTTTCGTTTTTGACAATTTTCACAAGCTTGTTCAGTATAAAGAATAGATTGTTCTAAATCTTTCATGTTAAAATTGTTTTTTTGACTATCTTAGCACCAGCATGACAAAGCGTTTTATGATATTTTATGATGAACTTATATCTGTTATCCTATGGAATCCAAATTTTGTTATCAGTTGTCATCACGACTCCATTTGTGCATTTAAAGAATCTTTTGTTCGGGTTATTATCGATACTTTCATTCAACCTTTCAATTTCATCGGATTTTTTTTTACCATTTATTTTCAATATTTTCTGTCATTAGTTTTAACAATCTCTTTTTAACTTACTCATCTTAGGGTTTTCATGAATCATTTGGCACTGTACACACGTTTCACATTCTTTTCTAGACAGAGCGTAACCGTTACTATGATTTTCGCCTTTTCTGTATTGTATTTCCATGTCTAAACTGCTAAGATGATTTATCCATGTTTTAAATTGAGGAGTAATAGCTTTCTTAGTTTTCATCATAAATGTAATAGCTTTGTGATCTGTTCTTAGTATAAAACCTTTACTATCTAAATAATGCTTAAAATGATTCGAAAATTAAATATAGATAGATTCCTTTCGCGTAATGTAATCGCCTAATTCATGTTTACTCACGGGATCCATACTCAATGACTCTTTCTTTATTTCCTTCTGTTTGAAATAATACAGCACCGATGTGATAAAAGCTAGCCTCTGTATTTAATATGAACGGCTTAGTAAAATCTGGAAAATTTAAAAGAGGTGTAGACGTTAATTTTAGCTCTTAATTTTGAAAAGAACTTTCATAGTCATCTGTCCATAGTAGTTTATTTTGTTTACTTCCACATAGCCCTTCTAATACTTTTGAGTCTTTTGTATAATTCTCTATAAATCTGCGATAATAATTTGATTGGCATAAGAATCCTCCCAAACTTTTTACGTATTGAGGTCTATCAAAATTTTTCTATTTTGCTTTCGTCCTTTCGTAATCCATTTTCTCCAATGACATAATTCTAAAACTTTACTTCATTCTTTTGAATTGACATTTAAATAGGGATATTTCTAGATTTAAAAATTAATATTAAATTAAGGTGAAAGCAAGAAAATGAAATGTTCAGAAAAGGAATGAACTAATCTTCTAATGAAGAACTCAGCATGGAATACCTATTTGCGAAACCAAAATTAATAGTCTGTATATATTAATTGCAACATCAAAATAATAATAAAATTTCAATTTTTAATAATGTCATTTAAAAGTACTGAATTAAATAACTTTTTTAGGAGTTGTGAATAGAAATATCTGAAAGTCTTATCAAAAAATTCCGAAAATTTTGCGTGTCTCTCAACATAAATGTGGTGATATCAAATGACAAACGTTAAAAGTTTTATTTTAATTTTATGCTTTTTTTTATTTCTTAGATTTCATACACCGAAAATATTTACAACATAAATTTAGCATAAATACAGATGTTTAAGAATTCATGAATTTTGTAATTTAAAAATAAATATTTATCAAATCTTGGTTAAAATCAACATTTATTGTGAATTTGGATGGATTAGGAATGGAGATTACTTTTTTGTGGTAGTTATTTGTTCATGTTTTTCTTTTTTACCTTTATTATTATTATTATTATTATTATTATTATTATTATTATTATTATTATTATTATTATTATTATTATTATTATTATTATTATTATTATTAATATTATTATTATTATTATCATCTTTATTATTATCAAAATATTGATCTTGTAAAATAAATTATCATAAATTTACTTTAAACTTTTTTTAATACAAAAATATATATTTTTATCAAATGAATCAACAATTTAATTTAATTATATTTTAATTGTATCGATTTACATTTATTTAATTATTTTATATTATTATAAAAGGGTACAAGTCAGAGTAGTCGAATATGGAAGTCAAAAAAGAGTCGACAGATCGTGAAAAATTACCCGACTGCAAACCCTAAAAGATAACCGACATCCAACAAATGCCAAAAAATTAATTCAAAAAATTTCCGAGAATTAATAAATTATTATGAACATTAATGTAATTATTTAATTAAAATGATTCCTGATAAACAGTTGCATTATTAAAATAATTTCATTAATTATAGTATTAATTAATATTCCAATTTGTCCAATTTGTAAGTGCCAAGTAAAGTCAATTCAAAAATTTATATTCCATAAATTGAAGAAAGCTACCAACACCAAAAGTTTACAGATTTACAGTAAAATTATGTTTGAAATTTGTTAATTTTACTAATTTAATATTTTGTTAATAAATAGAGAATCATTAGCTTCCACATATATAGTTGTATAAAAGTTGTATTATTTAATAACTTTTTTGTATTTATTAAAAAGGGAGCTTGAAGACTATAAATCAGTAATATCTCGATGTTTGTTGATACTCATGAATTTTCGGCACTGCCTTTTTCAAGTGAATTCACTTGGAATTCACTTGGAATTCACTTGAAAAACGGCAGTTCCGAAAATTCGTGAGTATCAACAAACATCGAGATATTACTGATTTATAGTCTTGAAACTATTATTTTAATAAATTCAATAGAAAAAATAATCAGTGGTGAAATTGGAAGAAAAAAAAGTTCTTATAATACTTTTTTGTGTATTTTATTTTTAGTCTGATTGTTTCATTTCCAATTTAATAACCACCGTGTATAACGAAATGATTTGTAAATTCATTATTATAACAAGAATTGAAATCTCTTTTGAAATAAGTTTGGTATTTGTTGAAATTGTAATGTTTTGTAATATTTCTACTATTTTTGTGGATTTAATATTGTCGGTCAATTTTTTGTGCTAGAGTTTCGACGATTTTAACAAATTAATGCTTTTTTTGACTTCCCTTGTCGACGAATATAACCCTTACCATATAAACATATATTTTTTCGTTTCTAATTATAAATTTAATTATGCTTTCAATATAGAAATTGCTTTAAGTTGACCGTAAACTTAACTAAAACTAGAAAGTTTATTAATAATTATAATAATAATAATAATAATAATAATAATAATAATAATAATAATAATAATAATAATAATAATAATAATAATAATAATAATAATAATAATAATAATAATAATAAGACCAAATTATTAATAATTAAATAATGATATTAACATGATCAAATTATATTAAAACACTATTAAATGTGGCACTAACAAATGGTAGAAACCTTTAATGATTTTTCTTATTAATTGTTAAAACAATACATCTAATTGTAGTTTTTTTTAAATAATTTGAAACTCGAACCTAAAATTGTCAAAAAGTATACAATTACAAATCTAAGTCTATATTATAAAAAGGTAGTACTTTCAGTTTAAGAATTATTATACACTTACGTATTACAAATATTGTCGCATCATTCATAATAGATTGTGGTCAGAGGGATCTGGTTACTTAATTGATTTATTATTAAATATTATTAATTTATTAAAATAACAGATGAAGAAGAGATTTCATTTGAAAAACAATGTTTAAAAAATTAATATTATTACAAACTTGTTTAAAATGTCAAAACTGATGAAAGCATAATCACCGTTGTGGAAACCCAGTTCGTATGCCGCTTTCATTATTTCTCGGATAATTTCAGGCTTCGCACAAAGAATTATGACTAAAATAAAAATTAACAATTGAATTTATTTAATAATAAAATTGGAATAAATAGTTGTAAGGCCGGATATTAATACGGTTTTATCATCAGCATTTCAATAGCTCAAAAATTAACTTGAAAGGAAAGAGTAAAATTGAATACAATTATCTTACAGTTAGTCAATGTTAGCTTTTTCATTATGGGATGAATATAATTTAGTTGGAGTCAACTCAACTACGGAAACAGTCTGTCAAAGCCGGGTTGTCCACGAAACACCAAAAAAACAGTCAATCAACTAAAGTTGAAATATTTCCTCATTGAAGACATTTAGTTTCCAGCATTTCTGCTACTAGAATATCTGTTTTGATTAATTCTGCACGAATACCCTTTCAAATTGGTTTTTAATTCCTTTGACTCCGGGAGGAGAATTTTAGATAATAAAAATATATTAAAACTTTGTAGAAAATAATTGATGTAATATAAAAATTTATTTATTTACGATATAATGTTACTGAGAATGGGAAATTGACATTTATTGTCAATATTTTTACAGTTAATTTTATCATTTGTTAAACTATTGTTCTGTTTATCTATTCATTTCTTTTAAGACTGTCGATCAATATTTTTTTATTCATAAAACGAAATGAGGATAAAGGAAATTGATAAAAGATCAATGAATAACATAATATATTTTATTTTATTTGAAAATAAATAAATAAGAACATATATATATATATATATATATATATATATATATATAAAAGAAAAATAATTTCGTAATGAGATACACAGCATGAAAGCAAAATAAATTATATAAAGTTTTTATTATAAAATTTTCAATTTATAAGCAGCTTTTATAATTTTTCGTCAAAACCTTTACTTGGATCCATCACAAATAAAATATGTTCAAAAAATTTATCAATATAATAAATTATATATTATCATTATGATAAAAACAATTATTTAAAATAAATATTATTTCTTGGTCCACTGGGCCATTTTAACATGTTTTAGTGAATAAAGTCACAGTCGAGTGCCTCTCGCATGGAAAATGGTATGCGGAAATTTCAAATGAAAATGATTCCTTAACATTACTTATCGACTATTTATATATATATATATATATATATATATATATATATATATATATATATATATATATATATATATATATATATATATATATATATATATATATATATATATATATATATATATATATTCATAGCAAATGATATATACATCCTTTAGTTGTATATACGTGACAACTATCTAATTTTAAATTAGTCTACTGATTTCGAAGTTTTCGTCAAATTATTTATTTTAAAGATTTTTGAATTTTATTTTAGGAAAATTTTAATTTAGATTAATAATTAAATTTATTATACTAAACTTTCATTAATTTTGGTTATACTTGAAATAATATTTATTTGAAAATAATTAATATTATTTGATTTCCAGAATTTTATATGATTTTGATTTTAGTTAGTTATTATTTATTGATATTTTATTTATTTTTTATTGCTATAATTTATTGACCTTTATTTATTTATTAATACTTTTTTAAATTTAGTTCTTGAACAACTAATTATATATATATATATATATATATATATATATATATATATATATATATATATATATATATATATATATTATAAAAAGTTATTATTAATAAAAGTTAGAAATTTATAAGAAAAAAATAAAAAAAAAGCTATATTACATAAAAATTGACATGTAAGGAATCCCATTTTTTATCGTTTTTATCTGTTTTAAATTTCTGTTATCTTTCATTTATTTTCATTTACGACTATAGATTATATTTCTAGTAACACACAAAGGCAGGAAAGCTGTGATTTATATTTATAATGAAAAAAATAGGACCGTGTTCAATAGCAAAATAAATAACAACTAACAAGTCAAAGCAAAATCAGGAACTCTTGGTATTTATATTTATATCTATCTTCCTTTTTAAATTTTGACTCATTAGAGTATTACTACATTTCCTGACGTATTCTCCCTGACTCCTCCGAACCCAGTGAAAAATCTCAAAACATACCAAATCATGGGGCATTTTAAAGCGAGAATCGCTAATTGATTTGCAGTTAAAAATAAATTCATTTAAAAACATTAAAGAAACCGCACAAAATTTCGCTCTAATCCAATATTTCAGTTTCCTTCTCATAAAAGTCAATTTCACTAATTCCAAACTCAAAAATATAATTACAAAAATATAATAAATTTTGTCGAATTGTGTTTTATTAGTAAAATTTATTCGTTTCGTTGTCAATGATCTGCATCGAAATTATGTGGATAAATTTATGGAAAAATGTCATAAATTACAGTAATTGTCGGAAGTTTTGCACGATTCAATAAATTTGGAACTTTTTCTCATAAACATTGTTAAGTCAGACTGATTGTTTATTATCATCGTTTCAAACTCAATTTATTTCCCAACCCGACTGCCTCAAGGAAAATTGTCAGACAAAGCTAGGCAGCTCATCATTGAGTTTTCATTTAAATGTTTTCACAATGAAACTTTCAATAAATATTTTTAAAATTATTTTAGCATTTTTTCATTATTAAATGCAATTTGAGAAGTAACTCATCCTCATAAATATCATAATTTAATCAAATATTACATTTAAATCTATCTATTACATACATTAATACTATTATTATTACTATTATTATTATTATTATTATTATTATTATTATTATTATTATTATTATTATTATTATTATTATTATTATTATTATTATTATTATTAATATTATTATTATTATTATTATTATTATTATTATTATTATTATTATTATTATTATTATTATTATTATTATTATTATTATTATTATTATTATTATTATTATTATTATTATTATTATTATTAGTTAAAATCTCTAAAGATTATTCACAAATACAAAATAAAATTAGTTTTATTTCCTTTTTTTTCTTATGAAATCAAAATTATTTCACTTATTATAAAAATTTATACACTCGATTTATCAATTGGTTAAAGAAATATTTTAATTAAGTTGAGATAATTACCGGAGATTTAAATGAAAACTTCAATTCTGTGAATAAATATAATTACAATATGCGTTCTCACTGTAATATTATATATAATAGCAAAACTTTTCATTTTAATTTTTTCATTTGTGCTATTTGAAGGGATCAGACATATTTATTATTGTTTTTTTTTGATTTGTAATTGAAAGAATTGTTCAAACTAATTAAATGAGAAAATCCGTAGAGTTAATAGGTAACTAACAAGCATAAAAGGAAGACTATGAAAAAAGTATTAAAACTTTTTCTTTGATATAAACAATTTATTCAGGGTAGCGCTTTTATTTTTAAAAAATGCATGAAAACTTAATTTTTTTCAGTTTGATTCGTTTTGATAGATCTGACAAGAAAGACATTGCTTAACAGCTTCAAGACAACTATTTATGACAGGAGTTGAAGAGTTGTAAAATTGAAGACAAATGTGATTAAAAAAACAAAAAGATTACAAAAATGGATTTGCATCGATGCGGCATTAATGTATTTTTACATTTATTATAACGTAACGATCGTCAAAGATTTAATTAAAACTCATAAATATCTTTTTTATATAAAATCTCTTTAGGTTTGTTTTAGTCGTTTATATAAATGATAAATCACAAAGAATAAAGGAAATTGAAAATAATAAATCATTACAAAGATGGAAATATTTTTAAGTTGAAATTTTTCATTTAGTTAGATAAAAATTATGAAATAATGAAATAATAAAAATTTAATTCAAAAACCAATTTAAAAAAATGTCAAATATTACTCGTTTCAGTTAAATAATTTTAGTAAAATTATATGAAAATTATATAACGCGCTGGTTATACCCGCATATTTTACCGTTTACCATCTATATACCATATATATATATATATATCACATTTTTCTACTGGATTTAACTTAACCACTTAATGTACGTGCCCGTGACATATACGGGCGCATCTTACTGCCAATTTTGTACGCGCTCGTGACATAGACGGGCGAACATTATATTTACTTATGATATTTACGTATAGCGTGTTTATAACGTGTTGTTTGAATTGTTTAGTTATTTAATTTTTTTGAATTACTTTCTTTATTATATTATTTTTATTATATTATTACACAAAATTCAAAATAAATGTGTACATTAAGTGGTTAACGCTTACAGTATATCAATTCTTTTTTGTTGGTTTAGTTAAATTTAGCTGTTTATATGAGGGTGTTGGTTACACTCACCTGCACGTAATCACAAATCACCCTTAATCTTTTTTTAGTTCATAATAAGTCACATTTATCAAACATACGCATTGAGAAACAGAAAAAGGTTAATGTTAAGATTGTTCGTTAAATCTGAAGATTTGTTCTTGTCTTTCAAAATTATACTATAATCTTTTTGGTCGTAAGTGACCCGACTATAGTAATAAGTATACCTCTTAAATCTAAACCTTTTATTCCTTTACAGTTTTGATCTGCCCTATCAATTTCAAGTTAACGGGAATAAAAATTACTTTCAACTAAAAATTCTTCATTGTAAACATTCATTTTATAAACAATTAAATGTGATTGAATGGTTAATTTTAGGAGTAAGGCTGGATATAAATTCCATAAATAAGTGATTATATTTTCCCGTTTTTCATTTGTAAAATAGAATTACCTAAAATCGTTGGAAATAAATAATAAATGCATAACTGGTGTTATAAAAGAGGATGTTTTTATTTTTACCAATACGAATTTGTCCTTTCCATAATTAATGAATTCATATATTTAAAGAAAATTGCCTTTTAAATGTTTAATATTACTATTATTAATTCGGAAATATTGCTGCTTTTTGCGAATAATTAAAAATTATTTTATGTGAAAGAAACTTAGCGTTTCCTAATTACATTTGCGTATAATTGTTCGTTATTAAGGGAAAAAAGAGGGGGAAAAGTATTAGATAACATTCATGATTTTTCAAAATTCCTGGAGACCTAGGCTCAGGATAAAAGGGGTCTTGAAAATAACAAACAAATTTTAAATAAAATGAAATTTGGCAAAAAATAGGTGAAGAGTTTATCAATCACATGTATTTATTAAAAAGAATTCTATTAGTTATCTTTCAGTTTAGTCCGTAATTTTTTTATTCATTTTGTCCGTGTCATTTTAATCGTACAATTTTGTCCGCCACCGAAATTTCAATTCAACAAATTTGTTATAAAATATTAATGTTGGAATTGAACATTAAAAGGGGCAATGAATTTCCTTTATCTCGTTTCAGACTATAGATGGATATTTATTATTTTATTGACGCGATATACTGGCAACTTTCTTTTCAAGTTGTTAAAATAATTTCGTGTAAAAAAATAAAAATCTTGACTTACAATTATTAATATGTTAAGATCATATGCATATGTATTAAAGTCCCCTTTAAAACTTGTAATTGGATAGTTGAGGTATCTGTTTCCCAAAAAAGGAGTATAAGTCAGAACGAATGGTGGAATGGTTGAATATTCCAAATTATTTACCCTTTGTTAAAAAAATGGGAATGAATTTTTCGAGTTATTCGAGGGATGCGTGTAATAATAATAATCTAAATAATAATATAAATAATATTTCCATTTCTCATAATTGAACAATTAAGAAATCTATTATATTATCATATGTTTTTTATAAATGTCAAATAACTTAAATAAATTCCATTTATTGAAATTGGTAAATATATATATATATATATATATATATATATATTTATATTATTTATATTAATAAATGATTATTATTATTACACGCATCCCTCGAATAACTCGAAAAATTCCTTCCCATTTTTTGTAACAAAGGGTAAATAATTAATATACAAATTATTATATATTGATTATGTAATCATTATTAATTTAAACAAAATCATATTGAAATTTGAAAATAAAAAATAATAAAAAAAATTCATTTATTAGTTGCATTGTCTATAGTTTTGATTGCGATGAATTAAAAAGTTATTAATTTTAACAGTAGGGTCAACTAAATTGCATATTAAAATATTTTAAATTAATTATTTTCAGGCATCAAGACGAGAAAAAATTAATCAAATGAATTCCAGTTTGTCAAAAATCAAGATTTAATTTCCAAAACAAACAAATATTATAATTATATTTTTTCAGAAATTTCGTATAATAATTCGTATAAATTCGAATAATAACAAATAATTCCTGTGAATCGGAAATTCGAAATTAGAACTGTATATGCCAGTCCTGACTAAAGATTGGAAATAATTAAATAAAAGAAATTCAATAAACAATGTAAATAAGAGGAAAATGAAAAATTAAATATTACTTTAACTCAAGGTCATTGTAATGATAACTAAAAAATTATTTTATGTTGTTAGATGACATTAGATCAATAAAATTCTTGAGGAAAACCACAAAATTTCGGTAGAGAATTTAGTAAGTGTTAGTTAGCGACTAAATTAGTATATTCTTTTTATTGGCTCATTCTTGTGTACGTCGACGGGCTAATCCGAGATTTGCGCTTGATCATTGGAACATGCATAATCGTGTGAAGAACAATCTAAACTATACAAATAATTAAGTAAGAACTTGACATCAAGAATTTCAACAAATGGTCGACTATCTACAAGCTGGAAGAAGTGAGATTACAGGGAGTTATAGATCCAAAATTATTAATCCGGTTTCCAAAATCCAGAGATGTCCAGTCAAAATTCATTCAAGTTTTTCGATTACTGCCTTTCATTAATTTTAAATGGATAAATTTGTCTTTAGTATTTTCCTAATCTACATTTATTTTTGCACACTTTTGTCAAGGTGCCGTAAACTTTTTTAAACAAAATCAATCAAAATATTTTCAAAAAAATAATTGAGAATTTATTTTTGTTCAATTAAAATATTTAAATTAAATTGAAAGAGAATTTGAAACTTTATTATTGATTACGATTTAATTGATTTTTTTACAGTGCTCAACAAATAAATTTTATTTCGATTAAACATTTAATTTACATAAGAAATTGTTTTATGTTCACTAACAAAAGCCATTTTTCATATCATATTTTTCATTTTGAATATCATCGTGAAAGTATGCAGTTATTACAATAAAATATTATACATTCCTTTATTAGACATTATTTCACAGACCTCTCTTCTATGAAATTATACTTATATTATAGTTACCATTTTGTTACAAATTGTGATTCTCTAAAAGAGTATCAGATGACGCACTTTTAAAAATTATTATTTAAGAAATTGTTTAATTAATTAAAGACGAGTTTGTAAGCATTGTTTTTGTTGATGTTATTATTATTATTATTATTATTATTATTATTATTATTATTATTATTATTATTATTATTATTATTATTATTATTTATTATTATTATTATTATTATTTATTATTATTATTATTATTTATTATTATTATTATTATTATTATTATTATTATTATTATTATTATTATTATTATTATTATTATTATTATTATTATTATTACAATATTTAATTAATCATTTGTTGATTAAAATTTTCAAAATGTCCTAATCCGTTTCCTTTAGCTCTTTAGAAAAAATGAAGTATTCTTAAGCAAGCACTGGTTTAAAAATTAATTATTAATTTTAAAATAGTAAATATTTTAATGATTGATGTAATAAACAATTCTTGTGAGCAGTAAACGGAAATCATACGAAACGTAGAATAAATAATTTCAAAATGAATCTATAAAATATTTTCTATTTGAAGAAGTTTAAAAAGTTTATCTGTCTATATATATATATATATATAACAATCATTCCTAAAAAATTCAAACTAATTAAATAATTATTTAATTAATTAATTAAAACACATCAAGTTAATCAATGAATTGAATCCACGATCTTTACAAGTATGATGGCAGTATGTCAATCTAAAGTAAAATAATCTTATTTTATTTAGATTTTTTCAGCTTCTTGTGGACAAAGAAGTTAATTTGTGAATGACTAACGAGGAGAAAGTTTAAAAGGAGCGAAACATATTATTGAGTTTGCATAACAGTTGAAAAGAGAGAGTAAATTCAAACGATTAAACGAAAAAGAAAATTTGACAAGAGGAACTCAGAAGGAAATATGCTTTAGAAGCTAAATCAGATTCGTTTAGCTTGTGGAGGTTTCTCTCATAAGCTCTGTCCTACTGAATAGTAAAAAAAATTCAACAAAATGCCAGATTGATAAATGTCGAAGTGAGAATTTAATATTTAATTTTTTAGATATATAATTCAGAAATAATATAAATAATGTTTCTGGTTCTTATTATTTATATAAATTTATTAAAAATAACAAATAATTTAAAATAATATTAATAATTTTAAAAATAAAAGTTAAAATATTATTAAATTGCTTGAAAAAAATTTCTAAAGCACAAATGAAATCTAGATTCCTATTTGCACCTTTTATTCCAAAAAGTGAAAGTGCTACTTGAAATTTCCAATCAGCTTTACTAATCATTTACTGATATAAGAAATTATGTTTTGTTCAATTCATTTTGACATTATTGTGTCTTTTTTTGTTCCTAAACTTAAAGAAATCGTGTACTTCCTAATATATTTCCTACTGCAAGTTCGTATTAGTGTGTTTTTGCACTTATTACTGCCAAGAAAAATGAATAATTTTTAATTTAATCAAATTTTTTGAATTTTCTGGATTATTTTATTGCAAAATTAATTCCAAAATTGTAAAATTTGTTTTATTTTTTAATATATTAATATATTTATTTTAATTTTAATTTTAATAAATTTATTTTTAAATATAATTGTAGCTTTATTATAAGAACTTTTTACAAATTTCACCACAGATTTATTTTCAATTGATTTTGTATATATTAACAATCTTGACTATGTATCAGTAAATATATAAAAGAAAATCGATATATTTACTGATTCATAGTCAAGCTTCTTAATAAATACAATGTCAATTGTAATTTTGTTTGTTTTATTAATTTAAACAATGAATAAATATTGTATTTGGTTATTCAGAAAATTTAAAAGTATAAATTTTACGGACACGAATAAATAAAAATCGCAAAATTGACTTTGTAATATTTTTATATTTATGATTAGGGATGAAGAATTATGGAAATACATGGACAAAATGTTGCCGTATTCTTACATTAATTGCTAAATTTTAATTATTTTACTGTTATTTTTCTGGTATAAGTTCTGGTTAAGTTATATCATTAACTAGCTTTACTAATTTCAACAAAGACTGAAACAAAAAATGTTATCACAACATATTTATATAGAATGTGAATATTTCAACACTTGGCCGTTCACAACGTTTATTGGTTGTGCTTCTGTGTGGTCGATAATGTATAATTGACTGTCAAACTCATCCCCAACAATGATGATATCTATTTCATTGATTTCTAAAATACTAAATAAATAGAGTTAGCTAGAACAAAAGATTTCGTTTCGTAGATTTAAAAGTCTAAAGCTCCATGAAACTTGATGAATATGATGATGAAAGCTGAAAATAGTTTTGACTAGAAATTCCAGGTGGCAAAAAGCTGTAAATTGCATAAGATCAAACCATACCTTCAGAAAGTGTATCGCTTTAGACAATGAGAATTCAGCTTTATAGGTAAAAAATTAAAGAAAATTGAAGGTGTAGATCTGATCTTATGTCGTGGTAAGCGCAAGCTCCTGTAGCATGACTCGCCGCATGACTATTTCAAAATGACTAAGTAGACATGGTTGTGGCCATGTTGGAACTGTACTAAGCCATCGAAAGCTACAGAGCAGATGAGCCTCTGTGTTAAGACTACTCCTTCGTAGACCTTCTCGACGGGTTTGTGACTGTCAATAGGAGGTATTACGTCGATGTTTATCATTCCGAAAGTACGGTCCTTTAATTTTCGATAGGATCATTTCCTGGAAAATAGTGTGTAGATGACGTAACAGAATATCCAATCGGCGTTTGAATTAATTATTAGAATTTAAAATTATGCTAATAAACACAAGTAAAATAAATTAGATAAAAATATATTGGACAGCAAATCAAAACAAGTAAACAAAGAGGAGAATTGTTCAAATTGTCAGATGGGAAATCATTCCCAAATAGTTTCTTCCTCTGCATCCGCCAATAATTCATTCAGATTGAATTCGTCGTCCGTGTTCAGAGTCCAAGGAAAATCCGTGCATGAGGTCTGTAAATCGACCTCCAGTGGATTGATGTCGGTGATCAAAGTATTTAAGGCGGCCGCCTGTTTGTGCTTTTGAATCGGAGGTACTGCCTGGACAGAAGGATTGGTAGTACACAAATCCACCACGATCGGGTTAATGCTCGTTTTCGCCGATGAAGCTGTTGGGGCTGGAGAGCTCGGACCAACATTGAGTACCCGGCACAGGCTGAGCTACTAGCAGCAACTGTACCCTCAGTCAAATGATAGGTGAAGAAAAGATTGGATTTTTCGGTTGAAGATAGCCTCTGGTTCGAACTTAGAGCTCATTCTTTGTATACACTGGATACAGGGCTTGTGACTGTTCCCGTATCAAGGTATGTTGGCTTCAGCTCTCCTTGATAAGGTTGTCCGACAAGTTCGAGTCGGGACACCTTCTGATTTGTTTCTTTCATCTGGCTTGGGGAAAACCAGTTCCCTCAAGCTTATCATTTTTCATTCTGAATAACCGAATATCCTCCTGCTGTGTAATAATCTATTATCCGAACTCGAGAAACATGGCTTTAATTGCTGATTCTGTTGTGTCATTCTTTTAGAAAATATGGAGACGGAAATAAAAGATGTGGAAAGGTGTAGTTATGAAAAACCTTAGTCATCAGTTCTATAACAACCACGTAAATTACATATGAGGTAACCAAACCTAGAGATTCTAATGAAGATCTTATATATTTTTCAATTTGAATATTTGCTCCTATGATTCCTAATAATTATAACAATTATATATATAGATGACATTAGAGGGTTTTTAATTAATAATATTACTGGCAGTATGAGAACAATAATAAAGTTTGAAATAACGGTAGAGATTGCATAACAAAGAAGGCCGTTACATGTTTTACATGTGAAAGACAAGGACATGTAAGAAGTCAGTGTCCACATATGCAGAGAAAGGTATTCGAATGTTATGCGTGTGGTACTATGGGACACGTGAGATGAGATTGTCAAAAAATAAGGTGTACGAGTTCTAACTTGGGAGGTCATAAAGGGCAGATTATCACACAAATTTGGAGAGAATGAGATATTGGAGAATCAATGAAAGGTTTGGTAGACAATAAGAGCGATACGAAGCAGGGAATGGTTATCAAGGAATGAGAAAGGATACAAGACAAGCAGATAAGAGATACGTAACATTTATAGACAAACCAAGTGATGAAAGAATAGAAGATAAATGCAGAGAATACCCAAATATCAACGCCCCGATAAAAGAAGAGATAGTCGGGGCAGTGTATTAAACAGCGAGGCTTACTCCCAAATTATTAATGATTATAATAAAAGTAAAATATCATGTTTTATAGAAAAAGATGTGAAAGATTCAGAGGTAACGGGAGAGGAAAATAATGTAATAAGGAAAGTAAACAATTTCATATAAAAGGATTTTGCAGAAAGAGAAAGAGAAAAAATACAAATACTCACATTAGATGAATGGAAAAATTATATTTTTAGTTATGATAAAATGCAAAGCCGACCAAGTTTAACTATTAGAATACAAGACCAGAAGATGGAATGCTTGCTCGATACAGGAGCTACAGTAAATGTCATGAGTTGGAGCAAATTTGAGAAACTTAAAGATGTACAACTAACAACAACGACTGATACATTGAGATGTGCAAATAATAGTGTTTTAGAAATGAAAGGTAAGGCAATATTAGAAATAGGAATAAATGGCAGGAAAAGAAGGGTAAAGTTTACGATAGTAAGATATATGACTCCAGGTGTAATTGGTAGTATAGAGTTGCAAAAACAATTTGGTATACACCTAAGGTGGCCAGTAGAAGAAGTCGAGAAAACGAAGTAAGAGCACATATGCAGTATCGAATCCACATTTGGGAAGACAATAACGGAGATGGAACGATTTCAAAGAGCAAAGAATACTTTAAAGATAAATAACCCGATACTAATAGACATTATAAAAAAGAATCAAGATGTTTTCATGGCTGATAAATGGGATATTGGCTGCACAAAGCTGTTGAAGCATAAAATAGAAACTCAAGGAAAACCGATAAATATTAAACCTTGGAGACAACCAGTCAACTTGGTGGGTAAAATAGATGAAGCGATAAAATACTTATGGGAAAACAATATTATCAAAAAGTGTAATGAGTTTTATATAAGTTTTATATAAGATAATTATGTTTTTTATACTAGACTTGTTCAATCTTTTTCACCTAAAGGACTATTCTCAAAGTTGAGACATTCCAATTTGAAGTTCTTTATTTCTTACTTAACCATTAACAATTGACGACCTCATTTGCCTTAAAACTTTAAATTATCTTTATTAGTTTCCTCTTTATTTGCTAGATGGAGTACTGATTCATACAGGAAATGATATTAAAGTGATGCGAAGGACAAGATGTTGAATATAGAAAAATGTCCATGAAATTTTGGTTTCAAATAAATTAATTTCCTACATTATTTCTGTCCAATTATTGTCCGAATTAAGTGGACTTTCCAGTATATGACATATAATATTGAGCATTTCGTCTATGTGCGATATAAAATTTATTAATATTTCCTGGAACTGCTTAAGCAGAATTAGTTGCTATCAAATGGATGTTGAGTAATCAAAAATAGTTTGGGCACAATAGTGATAAATAGTTTATCAGTTTGCTTAATTACATGGACTTTATCTTCAGTGATGACATTTTAAAGGATCCACAAGATCCATAGGATTCATATATTAATCTGAAAACTTTATTTCACGTCTTTCATAATTTTACTGAAACTTATATGAAGATTCCATGAAAATATTAAATTTTACAAAAATATTTTAAAACTGAATTTTTTAAACCAAATTTGATATTTTTAAATTTTATGTTTGCTATAAATTTAAACAAAACTTATAAATATTTTTAAATATTTATAAATATTTATTTATATTCATAGTTAAATATTTATTTTTTAAATTACAATTATTTTTACTGAAAAAGAATAACATATTTTTTACAAATATTTTATCGTTAATTGCAGTATTGTTTTTTGTACATATTTTAAAAGTATATTTTATTTTTACTCTTACTCTCAATTTTCAAATTTTTAATTAATGCTTTATTTGATATATGTAATTATATTAAAAAAGAACTAAATATTCAGTAATATTACGATTTCTTTTAAATATAAATTTTTAAGGTAGCAATAAACAAAACCTTTACAAAATGAACTGCAACATTTTTTTATATTATTAATAAAATTAAAAAATATATTGTTTGACCGATTAATCATTTGTGATATTTCTAACCTATTTTTAAGTTAATATCTATTTTTAAAAAATTTATTTATTATTCAGAATTTTACAAATGGAGAGTCATAAGATCGGCGTAGACCCAGAAAATAAATTTAAATTTATTAAAAATTAATTCATTACTATTAAATCAAATATTAAATTTATATAAATAATGTATTATTAAGTGCGTGTTATACAAGATGTTGTAATGCGATTTCACCAGTTAATAAATGCAACCTTTTATGTATTTTTATGTTTTTATAATGATTTAAGGGAATTCAAAAGAATTTAAAACTTCGGGTAAAGGAGAAATCTTGTTTCTATAAGATGAGAGATTTGATCAAGTGGAATTGTTCCTAATTTCATGCTTAAATAATAATACTCAAAATAATTTAAATGCAAACTTTTCGCAAATGTGAGAATATAATTATTTTGTCACGAGACGAATTAGTAGGCGAGAACGTTGACCTTATTTTTCATTTGACGAGTTTAAGAATTGTTCTTAGTTATAAATGATGATTAGGTAATAATAATTCATGACGAGCGTCTTAAGTAAAATATATATTTTATTGTCAGTGGCAATAAAAATTTTTATCTTTTCACAATTGATGTCCTTAGATGTCCTTAATTTTGATTTCTATTTACGTTATCGATAATTATTTTGTTTAAACTTTAACACAAATTTTTTGTTTAAAACTGCAAAATAATCAAATTAATAATATTAAATGATAAATTAATTCTCAAAGATTAATCAATAATTAATTTTGATTTGTTTTCAATTTAATTAAATTTTTATTATTATAAAATATAAAATTATTCTTTGAATATATTTTTAAACTCTCAATCAAAATAATGTGCTGAAAATCCGAGTTAAATATAAGACAAAATAATGATCTAATGTTTCTAAAAAGAAATAAAGATATAGATTAATTAAATAAATTATTGGCTAATATGAAAACATTAAAATCATACTCCGTGAATTTTTTGACAATTCTCTTAAACTATCTTTGTGATTTGGAGGCTGGGCTGTTAATTTCTGCTTATAGATCTCTTTTGCGATTTTAAAGTTGTTGTCGTGCAAAGTTTTATAAACGACTTCATAGATAAAATCGGCAATATTGTTGTCGTCTGCCAAATCAAACGTATAAAGTCCGACACTTTTATAATTATGAGGCTGCCATTTGAATTCGGCAAACATTGCCAGTAAAACATATTTCAAGTCTTGAAACGTAAACAAGGTCGACGTCAACATTTGAAAATCCTCTTTTTTACGCAATGCTAAAGCGTTTCCTCCTGGCGTCAATAGCGGCACTCGGTAGCGACCATCAGACAATCGGACAGCATTTGCGATATTGAAATCATCTAATGGACCCAATATGACTTGCGGTCTTGTTGAGTTTTGCAACAGATCAATAATTTCCCAAAACGATTTCGACATATTTCCCGTCAGAGTTTTCGTCACAGTAACCAACTCAAAGTTTCGAAATCGAATGAATTTCTTTTTGATTTTTTCAAACGCTATATCAATGACCGGCACAATTTGATCCAATGTAGGCCATTGACCGAGATTACTTTTGCTGCTGTTGTTTTCTAGAATAATTCCAATGACCATTTTTTGTTTTTTTGAATTTTCTGCATTGATGAAATAATTGAAAACGACTATTGATAGAATCAAGAGCATTTCTACTTCTACTACTTGTACAAATTAACTTAATTCAGATTGTTAATTCAGCTTTTAATAGATGTTTTCCGTAATTGGTTGAAAACTGTCTGCGTTGTGATTGGTTGAAAAATTAAATTGATCACAGGTGGTTAATGATGCAACAATTAAATCAATGGACATTTTAGAAATTATTGATTTTTTAATTAGGCATAAAAAATTAATTAATGAATTATTAATAGTGAAATAGAAACACACAAGTATTTTTATTATAAAAAAAGATAGAAGTAACATTAAAAAAAATTAAACAATCGTTTCGGTTAGTTTCATTGGCTGATTGGTAGATTGTGACTGAATTCATCCCATTCGGGCCATAGTTTGTCTATAACTCTATGGGAAAATTCAATCAAATTTTTACAGTTGGCTTTCAGAAAATCAAAGTGAGGATAATCAACGCTAGGAATGTAAAGAATTTGAGACAAATGTCCAAATATGTAGCAATCAACTTTTGTCATTTTGTCACCGAGAAGAAACTTCCGGTCACCGAGAATATTTGATATTGCCAGTAGGTCTTTTTTACCGATTTCATAGATTTCACTAGGAGAATGTCTGCCAATACCATGATGATAGGATCGATTTTTAAATCCTCTATAATAAAAATAAACATAAATTATTATCATAAATAGTTAAAAATATTCAAATTATTCTGATTATTTTAGTTAACGAAAATATTTTAAAATTAAAAATTAAAATTCATATAAATATTAATTCGAATTTAAAATATGTTAATAATTAAGATTTTTTATTTTGAATTTAAAACAAACAATTTTTTTGAATATTTTACAAACTTTGATAATTTCCTCTGTGAAATCGGAACCTTGAATTTTTAAGAAATAAAACTAATTGGCTTGTATAATATTGGTCTGTTGTAGATTAAAATACAAATTAATATTCAAAGAAAATATATTGTATATAAAAAAATAATTGATAAGTTATAAATCAAAAAATGTGAAGGTCATTACAAAAATAATTCCTTGTTTTTTGAAATTGTTTCTCTTTCTATGGAGTGGATCTATTCCATGAAGATCTCTTAAAACGATATACTTACCAAATAAAATTAGAGAAATGTTTCATATTTTCAAGAAATCGCTTAAAATGAGAAAACCAAAAAAATATAAATTAAAATTTTTAATAAAAATAATATTCATCATTAGTAGGAAAATCTTTTTTGATAAAAATAAAACTAATTTCACAATTTAAAAAATTTTAGTTCTAATGAAAATAAAAGAAAACAAAAAACAGATCATAGGTAAACAAATTTAAGATTTTTCATTAAGTTTTTTAAAATTTTGAATGAAAATGAATTTCCGGAATTTAAGAAATTTCTATTTTTAGTAATAAAAAAAAATCCTCTAAAATAGAAATATAGAACAAAAATAACGAAAAAATCTTTTCAATATTATTTAAAATTAGGTACTTTCGAGGGTCAAACCGAACATCCAAGTAACCTTTTAAAACAAAAGAACAAAAAATATCTCACTGATTTAATTAAACTAATAAATAATTGTTATTAAGATTATTTTAAAATAATAATTGTATTTATTGTTTATTTTAATTTTTGTAATAAATATCGTTTGTGTCTTATTTTTAATTTTCCTTTCTTTTATTTACCTGTTAGTCATATGCTAAATATTTTTATACGGAGCTTTGTTAAAAAATGGATTGCGGATCCATGTTATATACTAAAGTCATTCACTTATTCAACGATCACTTGGCAATATCAGGAAACATTCTATTTATTTTTCTCGTTCAGAAATGATATATAAAGAGGGAAAAAAGAAACATTTTCAATTAATGTTATTTATTCTCGACCGACGTTATTGATACAACTAATATGGATAAAATATTTAGATGATGACATTCTGTTTTAATAGAAAAATTTAATTAATAAAATATGGTAAATAATAAATAAACATTAAATATATTTATATAAATGGGCATTTTCACGTAAGAATATTTGGGTTATGGGTGAAATTTATTTTACAAAATGTCTTTAAAATAGAATAATTGTAGAAAGTGTTTAAATTAATATTTTAAAATTACTAAAAAAATATTTCTTCATAAATATTTCGTTTCAGGTAATAAATAAATATAAACAAAATATTGATTTATGTAAAAGAAATAAAAATAAAAGAAATTGAAAATGCAAATAGATCAATCATGAAAAACAAAAAAAAGGAATTTTATTCAATAATATCTATTGTTGATACTTTTAGACATTATTGAAATTAAATCGTGACTTTGGGAGAAAACTTTGGAAATATATTCAAATTAATCATTTATGGATATAGAAAATTCTGATAACGGGTTGATTGTATCAAGGCTATCAATCAAAATTGATAGTTGGGAAGAAAATGGAAAAAATAGAGATTATAAAATTACAGTCTGAAAATCTTTTACGTGTAAAACTGAATAATTTGTCCTTTAGATTTACTTGTCTTCCAACAATTTGAATGTCAGTAATGTCTGTAAATAGTAATTAAAACAAATTCTGAAAATATTTCAATTTTAATGGCATTAAAATTTCAAAAAATATTTAAAATGTTGTTCAAATAATTGATTTTTGACAGCTTAATTGTTTTAAACAATAATTTACAAATTCATTCACTGAATTTTTATCAAAATATTTAACGACAGAAAAAATGAGAAAATCATTCGAATTTTTTTCTACAATTGTCAGCAAACAACATTAGGAATAAAATTTATTTTTTATTTATCTAAATTTTTAATCATAACTTTTCGTGATGAGATTTATTTTTCAACTTCTTTTATTTGAAAATTTTATTTGAAAAAATAATTTTTACTATTTATTTAATAAATTGTTTAGAATGTCAATAATAATAATAATGATAATGATAATTACTATGGTTAAGTTATAAAATTTAATAAATTTGAATTTTCGTCTTAGGATTTATCTTTCTATCTTATTTTATTATTTTTGTTACAATATTATTAGTAAATATTCGCATTGATAAAACATTTAGAAATAATCATAATTTAGAAAGTTAATTTTAACACAATTCCCGTTATCAAAATGAAATGAAATTTGTTTTAAATATTTAATTAAATTTGAAATTAATTAACGAAATAAACTAATTTCGTAATTAAATCCAAAACCCATGTTTTGAGGTTGACCTAGGTTTTATTCGGAATTTTTAAAAAATTTATTATTATCCTGTGATGCTTTATAAAAGTTAAAAAATCCAATGAAATGGAACGGATCTCAAAGATTTGTAAGGAAAACGAATATTGTGAACTCATTGGAAGTTATCTTTGGAACGTTCAATTAATATATTACTAATAATGATCAAAGAGTGTAAAAGATACTTCAGGTTGAGGAAGAATACATGAAACATGCACTTGATAAATGGAAAGCACCCTCAACAATGTCGTCCAACGGCAAGATATTTTGTGGATTTCTTGAAATTTATTAAGATTGCCAGATATTTGGTAAAATATAATAAAATAAAATTTATTTTATCAATTACTAAATATATTCTGATAGTAAACCTGTTTTGTTTATCTTATTAATGGGACATTTTGCAGAAAATGAACAAAACATTTACCAATGCAACCAGACGGTTTAATGTGAGTCAATGAAAGCTTATTTTCGTTTTAGGAAATTAACACATTAGCACGAAATAAATATCCAAATTTATATTTAATAATAATTTGTTATTATTTGGGGCGTAAAATTCCGTATGTAAATTTTTAGATTTATGTAAATGCGCAATGGTCTCATGGTTGATTAATGAATATGAATTATTTGATTGCAATTATAAATAATCAGATATTTGCGGAATTAATCTTTCTAAATCGACGAAAACTTTCACTACATATGACACTTGTCACCGTTTTCAAGATACAAAAGACAATCTCAATTTCAGTTAATTAAATTAAAATGTCTGTTTATATTAAGTCACTTTATTTAATGTTAAAACTTGTGAAAACTTCTGAATTTAATGAATATTTTAGATTAAAACAAAAATAATAATAATAATAATAATAATAATAATAATAATAATAATAATAATAATAATAATAATAATAATAATAATAATAATAATAATAATAATAATAGTAGTAGTAGTAGTATTAATAATAATAATCAGATCTAGATTTTCAATTTTTAAATAGTACAATGTATGGCATACATATAAAATTAAGTACAATAATACTTTAAATTTTATAAATTTACTGTATCAATAAATTACTGTATCACATAATAAATTGTTTTTTCCTTTTAAATATAATTTGTTATTGTGTTGGGGTCTGGGATGAGGTAGGTGTTGTTTTAGAAATAAGTTAGAAATTAAATATAAATAGTAATTAAAATATACTAAAGTTAGGAATTAAATATATATACTATATATTATATATAAGATAACGCCAATCAAACATTCTTTTCACGATATATTTCGACAGTTTTCCTGTCATCATCAGGTGGGATATAATAACTCATTAAATTAAGGATTTTAAACAAATTTATTAATTATATATAAAAAATTTTTATTTTATAAAAAATATATATTATTTTTTTAAAATTTTAACATTTAAAATTTAATTTAATAATTTAAAAAAAATTTTTATTAATTATTTAATTTAATACAACAATTAATACATACAATATAAAAAACCTATTTAAAAACTTATTTATATTGTATTTTATATTGTATGTATTGATTGTTGTATTAAATTTTATAAAATAAAAAATTATTATATATAATTAATAAATTTGTTTAAAATCCTTAATTTAGTGAGTTATTATATCCCACCTGATGATGACAGGAAAACTGTCGAAATATATCGTGAAAAGAATGTTTGATTGGCGTTATCTTATAATTAAATCATTGCCATGTATGTTTAACTATTTATATATTATATAGTAATTAAAATTACTATAATTAGAAATTAAGTAAAAAATACGGTTAACAAAATATTTTAGGTATATCTATGGTAATTAATAATTACTATTTTTAGATAAATGCCGTTCCTATTATATATAAATATTAGCAGAAATTTCAATTGAGGGAGAACAAAAATTACATCAACTAGGTAGAGAAATCCCAGATCGACTACTATTGAAGAATATTAGCTAGTTACAACCGGTTTCGATTTTAACTATTTTATTAGAAGTTCTATTAGATTTGAAATTGATAACAATTGGAATTTGACAATGTAGTGAATTCGTAAGCGGGTACGTTAACTTTTATTTTGTTTAACTCATTTCTTTTAGGGCATCAGTAGTCACTGTGTTGCTCCGGGTCAAAATTCTTAAAGCTCACATTTTAGAAAAAGTATTGTTCATTTCTGGGCCAAAACTATAGCGGTAACTTTTCAGGAATTACCCTCATATTTTACCTTTCACCTTTGTTGCGCTGTTGGTGTATTAGGACCAGCCTTAACTCTTAATAACAAATCTTCAGGATGGTTTGTATAACCGATTACCTTTCCTTAAGTTAGCAACACGGTCTATTATTCAATTCGCAGATTTGTAAACATTTTGTGTAAATAATAAAGTTTTGTAAATCATATTTGTTAATTATCAAAATTAACCTTACGCGCATTATTTAAAACTAATTGGAGTCAGAATTTCAATTGTATAAGTCGTATGAAACCGAACGAACCTAACAGTTATTCTAAAATCGTTAGTTTCGTTATTATTGAGAAAATGTACCAATATTGTTTTGTTCTAATTACTGTAATTAAGCGACTATATCGCAAATAACGTTTATTTAAAGTTTTTTTTTAATATTATCACTAGAATTACGGACTGAGCCAATTTGACTCATTTAAAATTCTATTAATATATCATAATACTGATTTATTATATTTTGAATACATATGTTTGTTTTTAGATACGTCATGAAATATAGGTAAATGTTAATTACTCTCCTCTAACCACTCCCTCATTTTGCATATCGAATTAGGTATACGAAATATATATATATAATCAACATCCGTAAATCTAGTGTTAAATATGTTTATCAAATGCATTTTGAGATAAAGTTTTTCACATATGACCCGTAACAAAAATTTAAGTAAATATATTGTTTCATTTAACCGTTTGGAATGACTTAAATCGTTCTCCATATAATTACCGTCGTATTTATGTTTATTACACAGTTTTCAAGAGAAAAGTTTCGATATAGACATTGATGAATGCTCTTATTTTCTTTGTGACTTTACAATAATGACAATTTCCATAGAAACTAGTACTAATATTACCTCTCTAAAAAGATTCATATGATAAATGCAAACTAGCTAAAGGTTATGCACGGTTTAATAGAGCAACGTCAATTCTCGGTCACTAAGTCAACTTTATGATCATGAGACCTTTGTATCTTTACCCCATATTTGAGCATATCAACTTTAAAAATTTAATAATATCAGTAAAATACTATATTATTTTAGTCACCTTTGATCTGTTTTCTAATTTTGATGATTTTTCGTTTATTTTCATTTTGATAAAAGATCATCAAAAATTAAATACTATGCAACATAAATTTATGCTTAGGGTTTTTTATCTTTGGGAAACTTTGATTTTAAGGATGAACTTAATGAATCTAAGTAAAATTTCTTAAGATGTGTTTCCAGGATATCAGGATATTTTTGACGTTTCCTACTACGGTTACTCTTCGATTTTGAATTTCAAAGGTTTTACATTAAATTCTATAATTCCTAGTGACTGATGACTTTTAGGTACAATGTTTTAGTCATTCACACGAAGATTTATTTTTTGAAAAGTGTAATGAGTGGAAGTGGTTTTTGATTAGATTTGTTTGTGATGTGTTCATTAACACGAATACAAAAGGTCCCATGAGTTTCACCACTGTAAGTTGCAACAAGTCATAGATGAGTAAGTCTTTCAAGGATGTGCGAAAAGGGAACCGTAGACAGCTACGATGAAAGACATAAATTGAACGGAGATGGACAACTGTTCTGATTTCAATAGCAATATTATTATTTAATAAAAGGGAAGTGTGGATATATTATAGTTGTAACATTGTGTCACAATGTTATGTCTATTTACGTTGTTTATTTAGAAAAAAATGAATAAAATATTTTGGGATAACATTTCAGATGGCAGTGTTAAATAACATTTACTTGATTTTAATAAGTTTAGTATCTAATAAATTTATTATTTTTTATTAGACATGGAATTTGGTGTTAGATTGGGATGCAGGTTTCAAGGATATATCTCGACAAATATGAAGATTTTAAGAAAATAAAAATAATATTGAAGAGACAAGTTAAGAAGGATTGTAGAAATTATTAAGATATCAAAAATGAAAAGGTCTCTTGGATGCCTTAACACTCCAATAAAGGACTTTCTTATACTCAAAGATAAGGTTCGTACAGAAATAATCAGAAAGAATGGTGATCATTTATTTAAATTTTTAAAATAATTATCTTGTAATTAAAATAGTATCGGAATTTTTGATAAATTTATCAAGAATTTTCAATAAGAAAACCGATATATTATTAAAATTTAAAAAGTTGTAAATATTTTAATTTTTAATCTTTAAAATTTAACCATTAAAACTTTAAAATAGATTTGAAAAATTTAACAGTAAGCCTTTGGAATTTTAATAAAAAATTTAATTAGAGAAAAAAAAATTTCTTAATTATAATTCATTGTAATTTTGTCAAAATAGTGAATTTTTTATATTTAAATGAGATGAAAAACTTTTTTTGAAATCATATATTATTATTAATTAGGTTTAATAATATTTTGATGCATATTTAAAATTAAATAGTGAAAAATATTTTACAAAATTTTTTAATTTTAATTTAAAATATTTTATTGAGAAAATATCAAAGGAAATTTAATAAAAGTTTGATATTTGGCAAAATTGTTATTATTGCATAAATCTTCTAAAATCGAATAGTTCATTAATTAGAAAAACATAATTTAACAAATATCAAGAAGTCAGAACTTTTCTAATAGAAATTCTAAAATGTCAAACAACGATCCGCTTTGAAGAAAATTTATCAAACAATTTTCTTAATTATAATTCATTGTAATTTTGTCAAAATAGTGAATTCTTTAAATTTAAATTAGATGAAAACTTTTTTTTGAAATCATATTATTATTAATTAGTTTTAATAATAATTTTAAAAACTCGATAAAACAAAGTTTAGTTAATTAATTATTAACTTTGTGTGAAAGTGAATTAGAAATTATAATAATAAAATAGTTAATTAAAACAATCACTTTAGTCAAGACGCTCAAAACGTTCAAGTAGAGACGAGAAATGTCTGTGTGAATTTCGTTAAATATACATAATAATAATATATATATTTAATTTGTAAATTGATATTTTTTATAAATAATTTATATATTAATTAATTTTATTATTAATTTTATTATTATTATTATTATTATTATTATTATTATTATTATTATTATTATTATTATTTAATGCCAAATTTGGTGGATTTAAGCTCAAGAACATTTTGTACAGATAACAATAAATTGCTTTTGATGTTTCGGAAAAACTTAACCACATCCTTTCTTCTTTTTCAATATTCGAAATTTTTCTGTAAAAATTATCTTTACACAGAAAAATATAGTTTATATAGTTTAGTTATATAAATATAGTTTATTTTGGTTTTGGTTTTTTTGCAATTTTTTTTTTTTTTGGTATTTTTTGGTTTTTTTGCAATTAAAAATTCAACCATTTCCTCACATAAAACATGAAACTTCAAATGGTATATATTCCGTTTGCGTTTCAACATTTTTTAATGGATCTATATTTTTTTTCTATTGGTTTTTCACCTGGTTGACTATTGAATGGTTCTTCATTTTTGTTATCATTGTTATTTTCAATACCTTGATTTTCAACTTCAACTAACTTTTTTCGTTGACTGATGGAACCTCCTTGTTCTTCATTTTCATTGTTGCTCATTATATTTATCTGACTTCAAGAGTGTTTTATCTGGTAACAATAACAATGAATTCCAGACAATATAAACATTTATAAATTATCAAAAATGATTATACCAATTACAACAACACGAATTATTCAATATCAAAACCAATCGTTATAAAGTTCTTTTTGCAACACTCATGAGGAATAGCACTTTTGATACCAAATTCAAATACACGACCACTCAATTATCACTGCTGAACTAATAATTGGTAAAATCCATTTGGTTGCCCTCTTGCTTCTACTTATATGCCTTAACAGTCTTTTTTATTAATTTGATACACACTACTCGTATAAATTTAGTAGACAATCCTCCTTTTCTTTCATTCTCTATTATTTTATCGTTCTCTAATTCCAATTTATAATTTCTTCGATTCTAATTCTCCACTTATTATTTCAAATTCTAAGTCTAGACTTTTGATTAATTCAATTTGTCTCCTGTCTTTTATAGGTTGTCATTTGCCGATTATTAGAAAGAGTCCAGTGTTATTTTGGTTTCTTTTCTCAGGTATTCTCCGACTTTGCAACTCATGTATATGTTATCTCGGCAGGTGTTAATATATGCAATTTTATTTTATTTTTTGCCCTTTTGAGCGTTTTCCTTTCTAAATTGTACTTTTTAATTAAAGACGACCTTGCATCTCTTTGTTTAATTTTATTAATTTTGTTATTTTCATTTCATTTTCTCACCCATACCTTTTATTTTATCCATTAATTTTGCCCGCTCCAATAATTAGTTAATTTTTTTATTTAAATAATCTCAAAAAATTCTTAATTCTTTTTTTTGTTTTAAAAATATAAATTATTGAATAATAATATAAATTTTTTCTTTATTTATGCTTCATGTTTAACAAATGTTTTTATGATTGCTTTGTTTTAAGGTTTTTAAAAATATGTTTATGATAGTTTTTAATTTAAAATATAGAAATTACCATTTTTTTACCATTCATCATCTTTCGAAATTACTTGTTTAAATTTTATCTATTTAAAAATTTATTCAAATATTATTAAATTTATTTTTACCAAATGATGAAAATATATTAATATAATATTATAAATATAATATAATGTATAAATTAGGTCTTCGTGACCTGGTTAGCTTATCAATAATAAATAAACGGTTGGCACTTCCTTTTAAGGTGAATGGAAATGCTGTTTCCGGTTGTTGTTATGATAATAAATTTAGCAAGATTTATTAAAAAAATAAATTTATAAAATATTTTATTTCCTGCTGGAATTTTATGAAACAGAACTTTTTCAATATATGTAAAATAAAATCATTTAGATATAGCCCCTAAAAATAACAACATATGCGTAGACATCTACTTATTAGAGTGAAGCTTCAATGGACTGTTAAAATCTTTACCGTTTTAAATGTGATTCTAGATAGATATATGCATTTTCCAACTGAAATTTAATGGAAAAACAAATAATAATTAAATACTTTGAAAATACCGAAGTTTTTTTTTAATAAGAATTTAGTTGCAAATCTGTCTGGGCCTGTCAAAATTGTAATGAATGAAAAGCAAAAATCGTATGCGGATGAAATATTTCAAGAATCAGATAAATGTTAATAATTTTTAATGGAAATTAAAATAACAAGAATTTTTTTGGGTTTTTCTGACTTTTAAAAAATGAATAATAAATGTGCAAAACGTTTTAATTTTAAAAAAGTAAAAATGATATTTTTGTAAAATAAAAGTCATTTTAAAAGAAAAGAATAATCAAGTTATATTAAATTTTAATTTCTATAATATTATAAATTATTTTTATCATTACAAATTAATAGTACTTGAAAAAAACGTGCAGAATATTCTTGTTAAAAATAAAATAAAACATTGATATTGTGAGGATAATTAAATTAAAAAAAGATTTAATTATCGTTTAAAAAGGATGCTAATAAAATTATAATAATTATAATAAATTTAAAATGTAATATTTAAACAATTTTAAAATATTATTTGTTTAAAAAATATTTAGTTTTTGTTAAAAATAAATTTTTGTATTTTTAATGAATATTATAAATTAGAGGTAGCAGGCAAGTAATATAAAGTCTGTAAAGAAATGAAATAGAAATATGAAAATAAAGATAATATATTTCATTTCATTCATTTTAAAAAAAGATCAAAAATTTAGTTCTACATAGTACAAATTTGCGTGATTCCCTTTATTAAGTATTCATATTAATAACATTTGATAAAGGCAAACCCGAAAATTTGTGTTGCGTAATATTAATTTTTGATCTTTTGTTAAATATAGTTGTTTTTACATTTTATAATAGCAAACAGCATTATATTCAATGTAGCTAAAAGTTCGGTGGTTTTTAACATGTTTTCTTTCGTAGAACACTTTTAATGATCTAGAAATTTGACGGCAGACAAAGTGTCAAGTGCTCATAAAAACCAATTTATTAAAATTTAATATGTATACATTATTATATATTAAAATATATTGATAAAGTTTGAAATATATTATTTCATTTATAATTTATAGAAAATATTATTAAACCTTTTTGTTATTATATTTTATTATTTGCACCGGCAATTAGTAATTTTTTCGCAAAATTTGACGGTATTCTACAAATTATGACACAGTAGTTGAGAATCAGTGCTCTAGATCAGAGGTTTTCAACGTGGCCTAATTTTCGGCACATTAACTTCAAAATCATGGGCGTCAGCAGGAATTTTTCCAAGGGGGGGGGGGCAAAAATATTTTTTTTACCAATTAAGGGGGGAAGAGAGTTGAAAAAAAACATGTATAATAAATATTTGAGGCATTATACAAAATAAGACTTTTTTTTCGTCTATTTACAAAATAGAACACTTTTTTTAAAACCAGAACGTCAGTTAATATTGAAAGGTTTCATACAAATAAGATAATTTGAAATCATTGATTTCCAGATATAATTAATAACATTAAGAAAACTGGAAGCCTCTTTAAATTAAATTTTTTTATTAATTTTTTTTTGCTTTGGGTTTTTCCAACATTGTTTGAGCGCATCTATTAAAATGTGTTTAAATTAATCGAAAAATAGAATTGTTGTTCGGAAATTCAGGGGGGGCAAGGGTTTTTCTTTCTTCGCAATGTTAATAAATTTGTTCATTAAAATTATGGACAGTTTCTTTTTAAAAATCTGTTTAAATCTATATTTCATAGAAAAATAAGGGTTTACTTTGACTGATATTTAATAAAATTAGTAGATTGGCAATAAAAACTTTTTATTTACATATTCTACTTTATATAATTATTTTAATACAGTTAAATTGTAACAATAAATACAAAATTTTATGATACATTTACGCACTTAAACGAATTAGATGTGTACTATGATATTTAATTTTATTATATATATTATAAAGGCCCAGGTCACT